>ARYC01018358.1:0-39903 GCA_000711775.1 Oxytricha trifallax
CTGCTTTGAATCTTTCTCTCTCTTACAGCTATAGTAATCATTTCTTTGCATATCGCATTCAGCAATAATTGCTGCTAGAGCCCATACATCCCACTTAATATCACCATCTCTCCAGTCCTCCCTCTCTGGAAAGTATCCAGGAGTACCATAAACGTTGCCAAGTCCTGAAGCTTCAACTCTTTAAGATCTATTGAAATCAATTATTACTACTCTGAGAGGTGAAAAGTCAAGCATAATATTCTCAGGCTTCAAGTCTCTATGAACATACCCTAAAGTGTGCAGCTCTTCAATGCCTTTGCAAACATTTGTAAGAATAAGGGGTAGCTACTTTGGAATCCTTTAATCTTATATGTAGTCTCTTAAAGTCATTTAATATAGAGGGAGACGAAAAGCAACATGATCTTGAGCAAGGAGAATTGCATCGAGCTTAATTATAAATCTGCACTGTCTATCCCTTGCTTTAGTAAGAGCTTAGTACTCATTGACAAATTCCATTTGATACTTGTCATCGCATTTAAAGTAGTTGAATGGATAAATCTTGTATGCGAACTACTTATCTGTTATGACTTTCTTCTCAAATTTATCCTCAAGTATAAGATAATTTTCCTTACATTCTTTAAGGTCAATTACATTTAAAATTGGAAGCTTTAGTGCTTGTATCTTCAGAGTGATTTTAACTATCTCAGAAGCTGGATGGTTTCTCACTGCTTTAATAAGCTTATTTTCTTTCTTAACTCTTTGTTCCAAGGATTCTAAAGGGTCTCTTGGCTTTCTTTTTTGAAGGAAGACCTCACCAGTCTCAGGATCTATGACTTCAAACTTCTTGCCATGATGGTTTTATAGGTGAACTTTTAAATCCCTTGAATGGTTATATTGCTTATTGCAATAAGGGCAAAAATATTTTCCATCTATCTTATCATGCTTAAGATAGAGCTTTGGCTTGTTAGAATGCTACTCTAAGATATGACGCTTAAGAGCAGATTTATAAGTGAAGTTCTTCTCACACTCTTCACATAAATGTAATGCTTTAATTTCTTTTTTCTCTTCCTCCTCTTCAACCATTTTTATTGGAACTTCGCATTGAATTTCTTAGCTCTGCATTTCTATTTAACAACTGAATTGTTATTCAAAGTCTGAGACCTATGGTTAGAGAATTTCAGGTTCATAACTAGGTCGAGGCATCACAAGTCTCAACTTCATTTTGATTCATGAAAGAAAGTTTTTGCTGGCTAATGCCAAGCAATGCCGCTTTTCTTAGTAAGTTGCCGCTCATTTTATAAGTACTATTAATTATTATATAAGCTGTTTAAATTCTACCTTTGTACACAAGCAAGAGCATATCCTCATATATTTAGAGAGGTCTAATGGGAACAGAGTGCGAGACATTAGTTTTATATTATTTAACATTAAAGATAATTTATTTACTATTCCAACCATTTTATACATTAAAATGCACCTAAATTTGTTTTGTGAAGTTAGGTGGTGCTCCTAAATCTGTTCTTGCAAATTTTGGAGGGGAGGTTTAAAAATTTAATTTTTTTAATGCACCACCTAATACGGTTTTGAACTTTAATTTAACCTCCTAATTAAGTTTTAAGTAAATTAGGAGCACCACCTAATTAAATTAATTATTATTAGGAGCAATTTAATGGAGAAAGTTTGATAAAAATGGAAGGCAAACTCTGAAACTTGGAGAAAGTTCCTCCATCTTTATCTATTTATCTGATTCAGGTTGACCTCCAAGTGGATCTTCCTATTTAGTAGTAAAATTTTAGTAAGTTCAGAATGGATATCCATAATTTTAAATTTCATAAACATTTATAGAAACTGGAAGCAAGATGGAATCTATGAATGATGCAATGAAGAGAATTTAATTTCAAGATTTAATAGGAAAATTCAGAAGTAAAGAAGATCTTTACAGATACTTGGTAAAGTAAGGTAAGTTATTACTTATAACTAACTTATAAACTATAGTTGGATTGTCTTGCCACACAGGAGGGAACAAAAATATCATTCTTATAGGCATTGCTAAGTGAAGAGAAAAAAGCTTTAATGAAATCAGAATGATCGAGATACCTAACTACCCTGAAATTTCATTAGCAAACCTCTATGATGATGCTTTGAGTGATCCAGATGTTGATCTCTACCTTGCATCAAAGCTGCGGCTCTCTAATAAGTTGCCAGAGAGAAACTTTTTCTTGGCATCCTTGGAACTCTGAAACTTGAGTACTTAAATGAAGTAATTTAAGAAGCTCACAAGAAACGCTATAGCATCTCTCCTGAAAAAAAGAGAAGTAGGGAATAAAAATCAGCGACACCTGGCTCTAGGAACTGCAGAAGCATCCATTCATCTCTAGTAAGCTTAGTCTTCTAACTTTATAGAAAAACCTGGCACTGCTATTTACTTGATGAAAGAGCGCAGCAAATTAAACAGAGAGAGAAAGTCTCAAGTAAAGCATGAATTGAGTAAAAGACTCTTCAAAGATTTCTGAAAACCAGACGAGATGAACACAGATGCAGGAGCTGGCATTAAGAGAAGAAATATAGGCCCAAGCAAGCCTTAAGAAGGAAGAAAAGAAAGAGAAGCCTAATCCTTTTATGGGCTAATTTAATATGTGAACTTATTCATTCGTTTGAATCTAAAACTTATTTATAAACAGAAAATATCCCTTCTCTTGAGCATACTTTTGCTTTATCATCGCTGACTCTTTAAGCAGCACTCTTAATAAAGTCTACTATATCTATCTTCAAATCGTGCATTAAGTGATAGAGTAGAAGTTTCTTGTAGTGGCCTTTCAATAACCCCTAATATAATTCAATTCCATTGAACTAAGGGCTGTAAGGAACATTAAATACAGGTGTTATATTTAAATCTTTCATATTACTTCCTTGAGTCTTTAGTTTTATGAACTGACAAGTTATCAACGAACAGAATAATATCTTAGTCAGCGTACTTGTCTCTGAGTTATTGCAAGAACTTAATATATTATTCAGTCTTAATAGAACGAGGTTGAATAACATAAGTCTCAAGGCCACTATCTTCGCTTATTCCACTAAGAATAGCATGAGTTTAAACCTTAACCTTTTGATCATAAACTTCTATGTTGCTGTACCTATTATGCCAAGACCTCGATATAAATGTATTGAACGTGAATACTACTTCATCAGCGTGTATGAACTTTATATTATTCTCATAAGCCCTCTGCATTTAATCGTATATATAATTTAAATTATCCTTATAAAATGGAACATTAAAGTCAATCATTCTCTTAATGCAATTGACTGTCTTGTAAGATATTCCGTTATTTTTATATATGTTAGCTATCGATTAAGCAGAGATATAAAGCTCAGGAAATTGCCGATGAAACATCACAGCTCTCTAGGCCAGAGAAAAATGAGCCCAGTATTTAAGTGATTTATCATTGATCAGATAATCAATACGATGCTTTTGAAATTTCAAAGATCTCTTAGGCTTAGAATTAATCTATTATCTCTTCAAATTTAATGATAGCAGACAGTGAGAACTAACAGTAGCAAAAGATTTTTGAAGCAGCCTTGCTATAGACGTGTAATTAAGAATAGGTCTGAGTTGATCACGATAGTCATTACAACCATTTAGCAATTTAAATAGTAAATCTATATGCTAACATCATAAAATGACCCCAAAACTCGCATATACTCACTTAATTACTAATATTTAAACATTAACCCCCTACATAAACCTTATTAAAACCCTAATTAAGTATGCGTTTATTGCAGCCTTTAATCAATCAAAAACTCAATAAAACAACTTCAGGGGTTTTGGAGTTTTGATAGTTATTGGTTCTAGTAATCATTATAAAATAATAATTAAAATCAAAGAGAGTAGAGTGTTTTCGAGTAAATAATAATTTTAAAAAAAATAATTTTGTGTATTTTAAATGAAAGATTAAATTATTTTATAAAAAGCTTAAAATTGTAAATTTTTAAATAGTCTCTTTTTCTAACTAAGGCTAAAGTAATTTTAATTAAAAGCATAATAAAATTAAGTCTTTATCAATTTTAAGAATAAATATAATAAGATGAGTATTGTAAGAGATATTTTAAAATTTTCAGATTTAGAGACTTAAAGCTAATGTCATTTCGTCCAAGTATACACGATGTCATTTAAAATATAAAACAAAGAGTAATTTGGTGTGAAAATTTTAAGAAAAAAATTACTGAAACTTCCCTTTTATTTTAAATGACTATGCAGAAAATTTCTCAGATTCAAAATTTTTTCATTAATTTATCCCATTTCGCAATAAAATTTGAATATTAAGTCTCACTAGTATTTCTTTTTTTAATTACTGAATCATTTTAATGCCATTTAACTTTATATAAAATCTATCCAATAATATTTTATAAATTTATAATTTATTTTATATATTTATTTTTTAATAAATTACTTTCTAATTTTACAGTTCATTCTCAACTCAAGGTAACATTATTTTATCTTCATTTTGTGTATTAAATATAGGCATTATTTTTTAAATTAAATATTACATTTAAAATGTATATATAAATATGTATGTATATATATCCCCTTACTTTTCTGGACGCATCAAGCTAGGCATGAGGACAGTCACTCTTTTTTGTGACCAATGGGTGTACAGAGAGGCCAAGAAAGTTACATCAACGGTACAAAGATGAGCATAAAGTTTTCATTTTTCCATTTTTGTCTTTTTAATTGTCGCCTCCCTAACATAAACAAATATAAGTTATCATTTGAAAATTAATATTATTTTTATTGAATTTTTTATTTTAAAATATAAGTTAACATTAATTTTCTATCAATAATAAAATATTATATAATAAAGTTTATTAACAATTAATAAACATAAAAAAAATTAATCAATTCCTGGATATTATTAAGTTAAAAAGTAACTTAATAGAACATCACACATGATTACCGAAAATATAAACGGACTAGGAGTCATGTCGTGGAATATGGGAGGATCATCCGTAGAGTCCATTAGTTTCTTACTAAGGATGATCTAGAAACATCAACCCCATATTGTCTGCCTTTAGGAAGCAAGAAACACGAAAGTTCACTTCCCAGGGTACAATCTTTATGCGTCTGAAACAAAAATTTCAGATGGTCAACATGGAACCATCACCCTTATTAAGTCAATACTCGGTAGAGTAGAATTTCTTGAATCCCTACCATTATCACTTGACTTAAATTTAATAGACATAGGACTCAAAATCTCAAACCTCTATATCTCCCAACAATTTATAAAATACAAAAAAGCCTTCATAGAGGAGATAGAAAAGAAGCTTAAAGACCCAAGATTCATCATAGCTGGATATCTTAATTACGTGGCTAAAAATTTCTAAAACACCAATTTTGTAACTAGAATCGGCGTGATGTCACAAACAGCAATTGACATCATTGAATCGAGCTCACTCAGTTACACTAGTTCGCACATTTTTCCATCTCCATCGGACCACTTAGCAATTTAAAAAAGTCTCGATTTATAATAAGTGGCCCCCCTAACAAAGTGCGTAGCTAAATAACTTGCAGAATCACATTTGTAACTAGAGTAAGATTGGTATAACAACAAACAAATTAAGCCTTAGATAAGAGTCTAAAAAAGTCAAACACAAAATTCACTGAATGATTATACATAAATTATAAAAGACCTTTGGATGAAAGGAAATGCAAAAGAAGCAACTAAATTCATTGAAAAAGTAATTGGGATGAAACCAGCAAAAATAGTAAATCAACTTTAAGATATGAACCTAGAAGAATCCAAATTAAAGGTCAAATAATTTTTAGACATATAGAATGCAGGATGCTTCTATGATGCACTTTCCAACAAACCACTTAGAGATAAAGTGGATCAATTCTTGATGGGAACAGTATTTTATAGATACACAAGAAGACATAAACTTCTCACAGACTCCCTTAGAAACTTTCCAAATGATAAAGCACTCGGTCCAGATAATATTAGTGACAGATTCTTGAGAAAGAAATTTAATGCGTTACCATTAATATCATTCATTGAATACTGGATAAACCTTAAAGCTAAGCCTCCACCATGGATAGACGATGCAAACTTAATGCTTTTGTCCAAAACAGATAGCACCACACCAGTCATATAAAAAACTAGACCTATAGCCATGTCCTCAGCAGCGAGAAAACTACTTGAATCCACCTGGATGAGATTATTCGCAAATCACTTATGGAGCACTATAGATGAAAGTTAAATCGGTTTCAGACCAAATGCATAAATGGGATAAAATACGGCCTAGCTAATACTAATACAAGACATATAATCAAGATAATATCAAAGAATATGGTTCATAGACATAGCTTCCGCCTTTCCCTCTCCACCTATGACACTACTAATAGATGAAATAGACAGGAGACGACAATTGTTCAAGCACTTGAACACAATCTTTAAAAAGGCTTGACCCTTATATATACTAAACATATACTTGATCGGGGGTCCCTAGAGGCCTCAATGTGATCTTATTATTATTATTATTATTATTATTATTATTATTATTATTATTATTAATTCCTGGATATAAATTCAATGTTAAGTTTAAATGTTAATTTAAACTTTATAAAATATAATAAATTTCGATCAAATTAATATAAAAAATATAATTTAAAACTTCTTATGTTTTGAAACCTTTTCATATTCGCTTATAGTAAAAATATATAATCGATATATAACTCATTTAAAAACTTAGTCGATTCTATTTAATACCTTTAATTTAAATTATAATATAATTTTTTCAGGCGAGATATGTTGCACAAACTAAATAACCGTAATATCAGTGACAAGTACAAATTAATTAGACCTTAAAAGGGTAGTGGGGTTATATTATAATTTTATTAGATATTTTTCTAATTTTATAAGGATTTTGTGATGAGAGCACATAGTGCGAAGTGAAGGTGTGTTTATTCTTTCTTATAGTAGGAAAGAAATAAAATAAAATGATTTATTTAATATTTTTCAAAAGATTTGGTAAGTTAATGAGTCTATAAGTAAATGAATGTTGGTTAAATTTATGCATACAGAATTGAAATTTGTATAGTAGCATCATTGAAAATGTAACTTATTCTATTTTGATCTTCTGAAATCTCTGTAAATTTTAGATTGAACTAATATGATCAATTCTAAAAAAAAACATTTATTAAAAAAAGGAAGTTATGAATAAGAAGTTCAAAATAATTATATTTTTCTTTCACATATTTATTTTCTTATTTTATTTAAGATTTTATTCATTACTCTTGCTTAAAATTATCCTTAAAATATTATTTTTTTATATAATTTTGATACGCAAAAAATATTTATAAAAAATTTATGTATCTTTTAATGTATAAATTTAGATAATACTTGAATTACAAATATAGTATATCAAATAGTGAAACTATAATAATAAAGTCTAAAAATTAAAATCCCTGCACCCTGAATTAGTTGTTTTATTTAAGAAAAAAGGAAAGTTAAGATTCATGATATTAATGAGAAATTATGCCAATTTGCGAAATGTGAAATATATGTCTATTTATGAAGAAAAATATTTAGATTTACAACTTAAGTTTAGGTATAAACCTGGACTAAATTATATTGAAACTTTTTTACTCAAATGCAAGAGTATCTAAAAATTCTAGTAATCACTTCTTGGTTATAGATTTGTATTTTTCTTCTGGTGCATTAAAATATCCTGCAAAAAAATAAGTTTCTCTTGAGCATATTGAATATTTATGCTACTCATAGACTAATGGATAAATTATTGCTTGACATTTTTTGCAATAATGTTTCATCTCAAGTTTCTTAAATTGTGTATCTCTTTTGATTATTGCTAACATTCATTGAATAAATGGATTTATATATATTTTAAATTGCCGATTCAGAGTATCTTGCGATATATTATTGAAGTTCCACTATTTTGGAAAATTATATCCTATATTTATGATTAAATGCAAAACTGTTATTAATATCAAATATATATATATACTGATGATACTATATTTGCCATAAACGGCTTTATTAATAAAGCTTAGTATAAAGAAATAAGATGATAATTTAGAAGTTACTAATTAATAGTAAAGATTGTGACTCAAATAATTTTTAGTGAATACTCCAGCTTAAAAAATTAATTTTCATTCACTATCGCTCTTTAAAGCGAAAAAATGCGTAGAGTTTTACATAAAATAAGAAATAAATACAGCAAGTAAGAGATTATTCTAGTTATTAAAAACCTCTCTTTTCATAAGAATAAGGATCTAGGAAAGCTTATAAAGAATAAAATATTATTTATGTATATAATTCAAAATTTAATAAACGAAGATCATACTGGATATGAATCAAAACTTCTTAATTCTATTTTTATTTCCTTTTTCATAATTTTCTTATTAATAGAGTTGATTCAATTATAATAGCTACAATAGCGCTAGAGATATAATACACTATTTTTGAGTAAGATAAAGAATTTTATTTTTAAAGAAATATGATTTAAGATCAAAATATAAAAGAAAAAATATATAGATTCAGATTATCCTCTTTATGTTTTACTTGTTGCTAATTTATAGTTTATTTACTTATCATAGTAAATATATCAATTTTTCATTTTTAAAGCTTTAGAATTATATTCTTGAGGTTGGAATTCGATATCAAATTTTCTTTTAAGCTAATAAGTCCTAAAATAAACCTAAATCATATTTTTATAATAAAATATCTTTTTAATCAATTTTGGGGGTTTAATGTAGATGAATCCAAACTAATAAAATCAGCCGCCTCTCTATGGGAATCCTGATATGTACAATCAACAAAACATGAATATGGGAGTCAACAATTAGTTTACCGATGTGTCTAGCTAACACACTGGCTATAATGGAATGAATGCCAACAACCAAGTCCAAATGTAGATGCCACTCTATCCTGCTATTACAAATTAAAAGTAAACAAATAATTTCTTAGAAAAAAAAGAAAATTTTAAAATAAAAATGAAAATTTATTATTATATTTTAATAAATCACAATAATCCAGTTCAAGGCCCTCACATTAACAATTGGTATGCTATGAAGGTCATAAATCTCTTTTTTTGTCTCGCTATTATTTATATGTATTTTTTATTATAAGATATAAGTATCATATATTTAAAAAAATTTTAGGAAATAAATAATCAAGGTAATTTAATAAAAATAAAATGGCAATCATATTAAAAGGGAAGTTATTATTTTTAATTTGTTCGACAAAATTGATAGTTAATTTACACACAAATTCAAATTTACAATTATATATAAAGCGTAATTTGTTCTAATCAATAATCTATATTAAATTAATTTTAGCAAATTTAATCATAAAATTCTTAATTTGATATTGAATAAGCACAAGATTTTTATTTTTTGATTTATTTATTTGAAAATGATTTGATTTTTTATAAATAAACTATTATTATATAAATTTATAAGTCTATCAAGATTTATAATGATTTATTTACAATAGTCTTGCCTTGAGTTTGACTCTTTTGATTGCTTTCTTGGAAATACCAGGAATCTTATTATATATTTATGAGTCAATTCAAAATTAATTTATTATTTTAATATTGGGTAGTAACAAAATATTTAAGAAAAACTAAATTAAGAAGTGATTCGAAATGAAATATTATGACAGTTATTAATTTAAAAATTAAAAGGATATTTTTTGGGTTACAAGGTATCTTACATTTTTATGCAAAACTTATAGTGATTAGCATTTTAAATTCCACATTGGACTTGTAGTACAGACTTGTTGATACTATTCTTGGTATAATTTTAGAAAATTTATAGGTTTTTTACTTAATAATATTTAAGAACCTTATAATATTTATAACTCATGAAATACTACTTCTCAAATTTGTGGCAACTTTTAACTTTAGTCAATAAAAATAAATTACAACCCATACTTTACACTTATATTTTTTACAAGAAAATGAGTAAATAAAGAATATAGAACGATTATATTTTATTATCTCTAAACCATATCATATTTATATTTACAATATATATTAAATCTTGTACATTGTATACACAACTTACAACTGCACTTTCCACTTGCTATCACCATAGAGAAAGGCTCTCACACTCAAGAATGCATGCTGCATCAACACATTAATTATTTGTGTATCATTTATTAACATATCTTATAATAAATAAATTTATATTATCCATATACATAATATTTACATGCTCTCTATTTTTTATGTAAACATTCTCTGCAATAGTTATAATCTTGCTGCTTGTAAACTTAATAGTTTTCTTCGTTGCACTTGATGGTTTATGGTACTTCATCAACAATTTATATAAAGATTTATATTAAACTTATTTTAATAATTTTAATATAATTAAATACTTGGACCACGGATATCCATCAGCATCTATATTAATTGCTCTGGTTTCCCTCTTGATATTCAATGCAATCTTGTTCATTATAGTGAAAAGTAGAAATTTTTTAAATAAAATATAAAAATATTTTGGCTATGGGGAAGCATCCTCCCCCCCATAATGTATACTTTTCATTTTCAAATCTGATAGAGTTTTTAACGCTGAGTAATAGTAGCTAATGAACATGGAATGTGCGAGCAATAGTTTTGGAGCTATGACATCATCAAAGTCACTTTTTATATATAAAAATCATTATAAATTTTACAAAAATTTTCAAATTTTTCACAAAATTTAATTTCTCTAAATTAATAATTTTTGCATTTTTTTTAACTATTTTAACAAATTACATCTAATTTATTATAATTTTATTATGTGAACTTTTATAGTCTTTATGAAAATCTTCAATGAAAGTTAAAATGATTTTTAAATAGTTTTATAAAATTATAATAAATTAGATGTAATTTGTTAAAATAGTTAAAAAAAATGCAAAAATTATTAATTTAGAGAAATTAAATTTTGTGAAAAATTTGAAAATTTTTGTAAAATTTATAATGATTTTTATATATAAAAAGTGACTTTGATGATGTCTTAGCTCCAAAACTATTGCTCGCACACCCCATGTTCATTAGCTACTATTACTCAGCGTTAAAAACTCTATCAGATTTGAAAATGAAAAGTATACATTATGGGGGGGGAGGATGCTTCCCCATAGCCAATATTTTTATTAAATACTATACTTTTGCTAAAAATATAAATATTTTCATTAATAAAGATGAATATTTACCTTGAGAAGCACTTATTTATAAAGAAATACCTTGTAAAATACGAAATTTAGACATGAAAAGTAGTATATAATTTCTTAATCTTGTAACATAAGGAGCTTTAGTAAAGAGCATTCTCCATTTAATTTTATATAATACTTGATTAGATTTATTCATAATTCTTTTAATTTAATAATATCTGTGTCCAAATTGAAGTTAAAATGTACTTGCCTTACATTGACTAAATTACTAACAAATATTGGTGATAAAATTATTGGAAGATTGGGATGTTTTACTCTAAAAACGGAAATGTAATTTGGGGATCAAATGAATTTGAAATTTTCTGTTATTAAAAAATCATTTCTATTTTAATTAAAATTCTTCCGTTAATGTATATCAATTTAAAGTCTATGTTTATTATATAATAAGTTTGCAGTGCTCATATTTATATTTATTTTTACTTTGAACCACTTAAAGTAGATTAAATTAATCAAAGAGGAGACATTCCAATATAACTGCTTTTATTCACCATTATTTCATTTCAGTAAAAATGTAAAACTAAGTCTAATTATATTAAAACAGACTTTTAATGATTCTATAAAGTAACCTTAGATTAATTTATTTATTAGTTATAATCTATTATTCTCAACGTTTTTTAAAGGGATATTTATTTGGAGTTTCTCTAAAGAATTAATTTTCAATAACTTTTATAATTAAATGTTTAGAAAGATCATATGAGCTTGATTATTAAATGTGTTTGAGAATATAATATAAAATATTTATAGGGATAACTATATCTGGACTTTTATTTATTTCCAATGATTTTATGTTTATATAAAAAAATAAGGATAATTATAATTCAAGGATTTGCAATCATTCAACCAAACAACTAAGCTGGCTAATTTCCACAATAGTAAAAATAAAATATTAAAAATTTAGTATAACTTTATGATTATATAATTACTTTTAAACAATAGCAATTCAATGGGTAAGGTGGATTCCAACAACCTCCTATGTACCAAAACCAACAACCAATTCAATATGGCCAACCTCTATAAAATAATATGTCAATACAAATTATTTACCTATCCAGTAGCAACAACCCGCCTAATTTATGAACTAATAGCAACAACCTATGTATCAACAACAGCAACCAATGATGATGAATGGTGTGCAACAACCAATGATTAACTAGCAATAATAGTAGATGCCTGTTTAATAACAATACGCTCAACTAAATCAACAACCTTAATTGATTGTAAAAAAAATACTTTTATATATTATTTTTTATTTTATTGTATCAGGCGCTAACAATCAATTCTACTAACCACCTCAACAAATATACTCATAATAATCGATTATTTATATATATATTTTATAATGAATAACAAAACATGACTGGTCAACCAGATGCCTTGTAACAACAACCACAAACTTAAAATTTATATTCAAATCAAGCAGATCTTGATAGTTTATAAAATAAACACTACTTTTAATTTTAAAAATATGATTATTGTTCCTATATATATATTTTTGTAATTTGATAAGCAAGTCTGAGAGATATTTCCCCCCAAAAATAATTGATTAAATCATATCAGTTTCAAAATATAATGAAGTTTATAATACGATTAAATCTATAATAATTTCATCATTCAATAAAAACCCCAAAACCACTTAGTGAGGTTTATGAGTGCTTTAATTTGAAGGATATAGTTGGGTCTTATTGAGATTAGTAGAGAAATTAGGCCAATTTATAAAATGAGAAATAGAAACCAGCTAAATTTGGGGTCTATTTATGATGATTAATATTTAGAATTACTGCTTAAGCTTAGGTATGGTACAAGTATTAATATAGACTAAGGCAAACCTGTGCTAAATTATGCAGCAATAGCAAAGCTCTTTCACAAGAGTGCCTCAACTGTTCGGTATCACTGCTTGTTATTTGTTTAGCATTTTAGTTCTGGTACCTGAAAACATCCAGCTAGAAAATAAAAGTTCTCTCAAACCATTTAGACTACTTCTGTGTCTCTTAAAACTTTAAAGTATTGGGCACACTTTCCCCTCGACTAGCAAGCTGTAATGTTTCATCGCAAGTTTCCTGACATGCGTATCTCTCTTTAAACTATAGCTAACTTTATAGAAATGGCATTACTTTCAAGACTTTCAACAAAGTGAAGAGAGTGATTGATTTTACAATGCCACTTTATAGTAATAATTTAAACTTTATATATTGTTCACCCCGAGGTACCTCCCCCCACCCCTCCCCCAGTCCCTAAACCGAGGTACCTCCCCAAACCCCTCCCTCCACCTCAAAATGAAGTCCCCCTGATATACCCCACTTTAAATGAAAAATCATATTCCCTAGGTATGAATCGAGTCACTTGTGACATCTCATTCTCCTTATAATATTTACTCTTAAATGACATAAATTTTTCTAAAATCTTTAATATCATTTTTATAGCTATGTTGATGTTATTTTTAATTTTTGGCAACTCTCTCTTCGTCCGTCAAATATTTTAGAGATATACTCCTGTCGGAAAATATATTTCAATTGAGTTTAGATTATTTAGAACATTTGCAGATTTTATCAATACAATAGATTATACACATAAAAATTACAAAAATCTTTTTCAACCTAAATCAACTTCATTCGATTTTAATATAAAAATTAGCATGAGTAAATTTTACAAAATACTCATTTACTGTCTAGAATAAAAACTATTATTTCATAATTTATGAATAAATTCAACATTTTGAAAATATAATAAAATCAACAAACATAATAATTTTTAAATTTATTCATAAATTATGAAATAATAGTTTTTATTCTAGACAGTAAATGAGTATTTTGTAAAATTTACTCATGCTAATTTTTATATTAAAATCGAATGAAGTTGATTTAGGTTGAAAAAGATTTTTGTAATTTTTATGTGTATAATCTATTGTATTGATAAAATCTGCAAATGTTCTAAATAATCTAAACTCAATTGAAATATATTTTCCGACAGGAGTATATCTCTAAAATATTTGACGGACGAAGAGAGAGTTGCCAAAAATTAAAAATAACATCAACATAGCTATAAAAATGATATTAAAGATTTTAGAAAAATTTATGTCATTTAAGAGTAAATATTATAAGGAGAGTGAGATGTCACAAGTGAGTCGATTCATACCTTGGGAATATGTTTTTTCATTTAAAGTGGGGAATATAAAGGGGACTTCATTTTAAGGTGGGGGGAGGGGCGGGGGGAGGTACCTCGGTTTAGTGATGGGGGGAGGGATGGGGGGAGGTACCTCGGGGTGAACAATATATGATTAAATGCAGAGAGCTATTGATAATAGCATCAGTCCATACATGCGGATGAATCTGTGTTTACCTTCAACACCTCTATTAAAAAGTCATGATATAAGAATTATTATAACATAGAATTATATGATTAAAAAGTAAAGGTTGTTACTCACGCAGTTTTAGCTGGTATTAGTGAAGATTCTGGCTTTGAAATTTATGTCATTCATCCTCGCTCTATTTAGCGAGAGTAGTATATTAAGTTCTTTCATAAGCTAAGAGATAAATTCAAAGATCAAGAAGTCATCTTGTTTGTTGATAACTTATCAGTTCAAAAGACTAAGGAGTTTAAGAAAGTTTATGAAGTGTTAAACATAACTCCTGTATAAAAACGTTCCTTATAGCCCATAATTTAATGGAATTAAATTTTACTGGAGATAAATCAAGACTTACTACAAGAAGGAACTGTTGTATCATCTAATGCATGATTTACCAATCGATACAGTAGACTCAATACAAAGTAGTTGCAAGAGATTGAATAAAGATAAGACTACGATATGCGCAAGAAAAAGAAGAATGAATGTTTATGAATAAGTTTTAGACTTAAATTAATGAAATAATTCACATTTTAAATGAGCCCTTAAAAGGAATAGGCTTTTCTTTCTTTTCTTTTTCTTAAGGCTTGACAGGCCCTAAGTTTCTTCTCTTATTGTTATCTCCTGCATCTATGTTCATATCTTTTGGTTTTATATTTCATGATAAAGTATCTTGCTAACTTTATGAACTGTATGCTGTTTTCTATCTCTATGAGCCTTAGCATGTTCTTTCATTAGATATATCCCAGTGCCAGATTTTTCTACAAAGTTGTATATCAAAGCTTACTTGAAAGATAAGGATGCTTCTTAAGTTCCTCTAGCCAAGCTGAGCTTATTAGAATGCCTTGCTTCTTCTTGTCTTCAGGAGAGATAGAATATCGTTTCTTATGTGCTTCTTCAATTATTTCTCTGAGATACTCCTCTTTTATTGTACCAAGAACACCAAAGAAGAAGGTCCTTTCTGGTAATTTATTAGAGAGTTGTTTCTTGGTAGGAAGGTAAATTACCACATCCTCATCTTTCATGGCATCTTCATAAAGATTAGTAACTGAAATCTCAGGGTAGTTGGGAATTTCGATTAGTTTAATCTCTTTATTTTTAAAAGGTTTCTTCTCCTCACAAAGTATTGTTTTTAAGAATGAAATTTTGGTACCTTTCATTATTTGAAGGAATAAACAAACTGTATAATATGTTAATAGTCATCTAGTTAACTTACCATGTAAAGTTAGGTATCGACGGAGATCTTCTTTACTTTTGAATCTTGAAATCATTTCTTGAGCCTCAACTCTTTTCATTTGATCATTGAGTGATTCCATCTTTGTTCCTCTTCCTATTAATGAATTTCAAATTATAATTTATAGACTTCTGGATCCTATTGTTTAAAATCTTACTATTAAATATGGGTATCTTATAGGAGGTCAACCCTGCAAAGATACGTGGAGAAAGTTTGCAGAAGCTGTAACAAACTTCAGAGATGGAGCTCCATTTTTATCAATTTAGTTCCATTAAATTAGTACTAAATTTGTTTAAATTTAATTAATACTGGTACTAAATTAATTTAATTTTAATTGATACCAATTTAATAGTACCAAAACTTAATTAGCACCTTGTTTTAAATCTAATGAGATTTTATTGGAAAAAGTTCCAAAATGGTTTAAAACCTAATTGGTACCAGTACTGACCTGAATTTTTTTCTAATTTGGCACCAAAATTAAAAATATAAAGCATGAAATTAGAAAATTTATGGTTATAAACTTAGTATAAATATGATGTCTAACACGTAAGAATCAACCATTGTTGTTGCAGAGTTATTTCCTGCTCAGCTATACTTTAGCTAGGGAAGATATTTCGCATTGATAATAGTAATTTAAATTTGAATTAAAACATGGCGGCTAACTTAAAACATAAAGAATGGCGGCTAACTTAAATCATAAAGCAATCTCTGTTGGAACAGGTTAATCATTGGTTAACTTTGGGTCTTCCAAGAAACCAGAAGTAATTTATATTGAAAAGGAGGTTGAGCAAAGAGATCTAGAGTTTGAAGTTGAGGTCTTTAAAATTTAAGTTTAGAGATGGGAGTTTAGACATAAGTTGAATTTGTTGAAGAAGATATGGAACATCAACCAATAGAAAGAATTAAAACATTTTAATCTAAAGAATGCTTAAATTTCTTCTCAACTGAGTCTAGCTTGATGAGGCATATCAAAGAAGTACACTCTGGGAGAACTAAGATCTACTTTAAGCATGATAAAGTAGATGATAGATATGAGTGCACAATATGCATGAAGTCTTATACTCACTCAGCCAAATTAAAGAGGCATATGCAAAAGCACCACTTAAGCGAATTCCTAATTAGCTTATACCTGGTAAAAGAAGAAAAAACTCTCTTGAGTCATGAAAGAACAGTAGGAAAAGCTTAAGAGGTAGAAGCGATTGGAGTCAATGAACCTACCAGCTAATCGTATGCATTTAGCATGCTTATAAGAGCAAGCAATCCATATACCTATATTAAATGCCGTGGACCTCAGCTGCTGTAATGACAACTATTTGCATATTTACGTGCCTAACAAGGTAAATATTACAGTAGTAAATGAGTATGTTTATAAGGTATATCCTTTGAGATATCTCATTAGGAACAAGCAGTATCAATATGAGTTTGCAAATGAATATATAATACTAAGAGAGGCTCAGAAAAGATAATGCAAGAACTTGCTTAAACTCGATGAATTTATTATTAGTCTTGGTTTTTTTCCACTACGACTTAAGAAGTTTGAAATGACTCTAAGAGAGTATCTCTACCATAATAGATATCCTGATGATTTGAATGAGATACTCACAGAAATGATTGATTTAGGGTATGTTCAAAGAGATTTGAAGCCGGAAATGTAATGCTAAATCTCTGCCCTTTAGGAGTAGTAGTCATAGATTTCAACAGAGCAATAAGAGAAGAGATAGTGACTTAGCTAAGATTTTAGGCACTCCAGGATACTTCCCAATAAGAGAGAAATGGACGAATGGCTCTGTATAATGAAATGTTTGGATGATATCTGCAATTATCTTAGAGTTCGATTTGGAAAATATGTCATACTTTGGAAGAAAACATGAGAAATAATCAATAAGTTTGGCTGCTAAACATATTAAACATGATGAAAAATGCAATGAAATTAAGAAGATAGTTGATGGTCATCGTAAAAGCTCCAGCATATCCAAGATAATCATTAGATGGTATAATAGAACAACTACTGACTGCTAGATACAAGAGATATCACAAAGATAGTCAGATAAAATTTGTTTGAATTAATACTCATTAAATATTCATTAAATTCATAAAAAACATGCTTTTTCTCTACTAACCCCAATAAGACCTCAACTTTACCTTACAAATCAAAGCACTTATAAACCTCATTAAGTGGTTTTGGGGTTTTTAATCAGATTTCATATAAATTTACTATTTACTAATTTCTATATTCACTCAGATTTTTAAAATCTTAAGATTTTAAAGAAATTAAATGAGCTAGAATGAATAAATAATAATTAATCAAAATTTTTAAATATTATATATCTCTCTTCGATTTACTAGAATTATATCTTTAAAATTACACTTATAGTTGATATAAATTTTGTAAATATTTTTCATAAAAAGAAGTTGATTTGTTTTTTTATTGACAATTATTTTCAATCAAATAAATCATATTTTTACTATGAAACAATGTTAAAGTATATGATATATTTCAATATTTCTATTTCTAAAAGTCATCTATTGGCTATTTTTATAAATTCCAATAATTCAATTTTATTGTTTTTATAATTTTATTTATAAAAAATATTAGGGATTTAATTCATGTTTTTTATCATTTATAAGAAATAACATAATTAATCTAAAATTAAATGGCAAAAATAGTATTATAGAGATTAAATTATATATTGTACCTCTTAACACGCTATTTATATTTATTTATATAATTATAATTTTTCTATTTAGATGTAGCTATTCTTAAAAATTAGTAAAATAATATAAATATTTATTAACTTGAGTTCCAACCAGTAAATACATCAAAATATAATTAGTTGTAATAAAAAATTTACCAAAATTTTCTTTTTTTTAATTTGGTATTAATAAATTGATATAAATAATTAAAAAATCAAAGCGAACAGCAACGAATGAACCTAGCTAGTAATTAAAACTCCAAGTCAAAAATAAATAACTAATAAATAGCTTTATATAGATTTAAAACAAATTGATTTTCAATTAAATTATTATTAAAAATGACAATATTTTAAATACAACAATCGTTAAAAGATTATATTATTTTAGGAATTAGAAATCAATATAATATATTGAATTTTTTTTAACTCTTTAAATATTAAATAAAATTTAAACAAATTATTTCTATTATTTCTGATAAAATATGATAATTTGTTTCATTAAAGAGAAAAAGTTCATAAATATATAATATAAAATAATTTTTTATTTTAAAACTTTCCTTGAAATTGTAAGAATTTTATTTTAATAGTCATTAAATTTGAAAAAATTCATTCAAAAATTATGTTTTATCTAGAAAATAATTTGGTGACATTAAAATATTAATCTCAAAACCAATCAAATTAGTATATTTAAATAATTAATTTTAAATAAAAAGCTTATTATTTTTTGTTTTTCTTAATGACTAAAATCAAATCAGATTTAAGCGCAAGTGTTATATTTTCTTATTAATTTATTAGAAATTAATTAAGAACATATTTCTATTTTAATTGTATATTATAATTAAAGTAGTTGATAGCTTTAAAGTTAATTTAAGTTCTTTTCGCCGCTATTATAACAATCTCAAATTTTTAATTTATCATATTTTATCCAAAATTTAAGAAATTATTATACTTTGGTGCTTACATGCATGATACTATATTAATACGATCAGACATAGTTGGTTTAACATAAATTTATATATTAAACTAAAATATGTTAATTAAAATATGGTAGTCTTTCTATTCTTTAGCTTCTTTACTATTATATATCACTCCATTAAATCTTTTATTTTCATAATTAATTTATTAAGAATTGACTTTATTATTATAAGATAACATTAAAGGAGATATAAAGGAAGACATGTTAAGAAAATCAACTTGTACTATTGCATTAACTTATATAATATTATAATATATTATTTGAAGTATTTTTTAAGAATTATTTTGCAATGAGCTCAATTTTGTTTGTTCTATTTATTGTTCAGTTCATCGACAGCTTGGTCAATATCAACAGCTACAAATACTAAACAGAAAGCTATACTTCAATATAAAAATAAATATAAAACTCAAACAAAATTAATATTAAATTTATTAAAAGTCATATTTTTTAAAACAATAAAGTGTAAAAATTATAGTAATACAAAATGTTTATATATATATTTAAATTTATCTTTTTTACAAATTATCAAATTAATTTATACTTATGATATGATAATTATAATTTAGGTTTTTTAAAATATTATAGAAATATCAATTAAATAACTATATCTTAAAGAGCATATTTCCTATTTTTCATTTTTTAAAATAAGTAAGAAACCATTTTTTAAAAATTTACAATTAATATATAAAATAATCTCTTGATTTCCAAATTTTCTTAATGCTTTAATTTTATTATAAAAATTTTATTATTTTATTAATACAGATCACTTAGATTTTTCATAAATTTTATTATTTATATTAATTGTTAATATAATGCAAATATCATTTGATTATAAATACAATAATAAAATATTCAAAGGATTCTTAATTTATTTTATTATTTAAAAGGAATTACTTTATGAATTATAATTTCTAAAATTGTAATGCATTTATTATCTCCCTCATTATGTGAGAGAATTAAAGCAACAGCAGCGAAAAAACAAAAGCTACATTCTCAGTAGAGGGACTGGCAGACGTATTTTTCACCAATAATTTATTATGTGGGACTAAACAGGCTTTTGTTCTTTATATTTTGTCGGAACATCCTCTTTAACTCTATAAAAAGCACTGTGAAATAAACATAATATTTTGGAGTTTTTGTCTTGTGACTGCCCTGACACAGATTGTCATTTCTTTGATAAAAGATGGTTTGATTAAGTATTTAGAAGTGATTGATAAATTCATTGATTTTAATCATAAAGCACACCACTAAATTTTATCTTAACTCTATAAATCAAAATTGACTTTTTTGAAATATAATAGAGTTTATACTAGAAAAATATTTATAACAAATTAGAAAATGATTTATATTTTATAGCTCTATAAACATGTTTTAATATACTAAAATAGGATTTCATAATCTTATCATTATATTTATTATTTTTATATTATAATATTCTTAACAAATTAAAAATAATACAATTAAATTCATTACATTTTATTTATTAAATGATGATCGCCAATGAAGTACTCGAAATTGTCAGTGCAATTAGTAAATTAATTAAAAATTCATTTCAGATCAAATCAATTAGATAATTAATATCGATTTTTTAATTCTCTTCATAATTTCAGTGATATTTGAGAAGAAATTGAAAAAACGTAATGATTAACATTAAAACGTTCAGTACTCACTAATTCATCAAGTATACGATATACCTTCTGCAAATCAAAATAAAATATTAAATTTAATTTAATTTATTAGGGCGAGTTTAAATCACTAAATAAATAAAATTTATATCTATATTTATTTAAAAAAAAGGGAAAAAACCTGTAAGTATCCAAGTTAAATTTTTATAAAAATTAAACTCTAATGGTTTAATTTTACTGCAATTTATATTTTGAATAAAATCAAAAATTATTTCATAATGAACATTAATTTAATCAGCTCAACCCAGTTCAGATTAATCAAAATTAATATAATATTGCATAATTGTCAATAAATGTAATATTGGAATTCAGTTTTAATAAATTAATTTACTTTGTTTTTATTTATACATATTTGAATTTAGTAATACACAGAATAACCAACAGTCAGTTTATCAAATGTAGCAGGCTTTTTAAGTATCTCATCAAAATGTAACTGTGATTCCTTAATCTTAATATTGCCCTCTAATTAATTAACAATATAAAACTTCTAAATAATTATCAATGATTTTATAGAAAGATTTTTTAAATCAAGTTCTATTTATTAAAAAGGGCCAATTTGGTTTTTTTTTAATTCCCCAAATTTAATTACTTTCTGCAATTACTCAGAAAATATATTATAAATTGGTAATAACTGTTCTTGTAATAACCTAATATCATCAATGGTACTCAAACCTTACAAGTTCAACCTATATCTATTTATTATTTAAATTAAACTTTTATGAAAAATAAAAAAATGATTTGCAATAAAAAATACAAATGCATATAAACTTATAGAAAAATAACTTTAAATCAATAGCCACTGTCATAACCCTAAAATATTTAAAGCTTGATTGCGTTTTTATTGATTAAATAGATAATTATCGCTTATTTTACTTTAATTTTAGAAATACGCAAATTTTTATGGTCAAATTGTTAAGCTCTAATAAGAATGGTGTAAATATTTGTATATTAAGCTATTAAAAAACTTCTAAGGGCAAAATTGTAAATGTCTGGACATTTATAATAGATTCATGCAATTTAGGAACGGATTTATAAGTTTTACGGATATTCCATAAAATTACGTGCAGAAATGTTACCTGAAATAGTTGCTATTATCAAATTAATTTAAGATACAGTAAAAGAACAAAATAAATAGTCAACATGATAATATAAAAATTAACGTTAATGATAAAATATTTAATGTGAATTATAATTTTATATAAAAAAAGTAAATATTAATCTCAAATTTCATTTTATTTCCAGTCTGTATTTTTAATGATAGATTAGCAAATTTTGAGTACATTAAAAAAATAGAGTATTTGAGAAAGAATATAGTTTGTATGGAATATATGGGGAGTAGCAGCTATGAAAAAAGTAGAGTGCAATGCGTTGGAAAGGAAAATTCAATTAAAAAAAGAGAGGGAGGTAGATTTTAAACAAATAATCAAATAATATTGAATAAGTAAGAAATAGTAGAGGTATTGGAGAATTCTTTTACTCAACCATAATCAAGACAAGTAAAATGATCATATGTTAAGATAATTTTTGAATAGAATAACTCAAATACTATAATTAGACTTCAAGTTTTTGTCAATGTCAAATGTTAAATGACAAGATTGCTATACTTGCATAAATTAATAAAACGAGCAAAAAAACTAAATAAAAATTCTAAAGGATTTGAGTTTTGAGTTTTCTGATCCATTACTAGCTAATCAATTCTGACAACCATATCTCATGAATCAATTTAAATTTATATATTTTTTTAATTTTGATTCAAACCAATTCAATTGATTAAGTTATTATTACTGTAAATCTTTTTATTTTAATTATTTCTTCTTATTTAATTTAAAATTAAGAGACTAAAGGAAAATTCATAGACAGTTCGAGCACTCATCTTTAAATTAAAAAATTTTCTAAATTTAATTTATTTATATCTTTAAGATAAGGCAGTTTGAAACTGATATAATTTCATAACCATTATTTCTGATAATAAAATATCTGATCTTTAATATTTAATAACTTATATGTTGTGATCTTATCTTTAAAAAAAATATATATTTTTTCTTAATATATGAATATTGAGAAGAAATCTAATTAAAAAATTAAACTAAAAAGAGTATTAGATAATATATTTATTTATTACCTATTTAGATTAATATAAATTAGCAATTCATTCATGAAACATCAAGAATTAACGAAAGAACAATATGTTTGGGGCATCCAAGTCAATAATAAAAAACTGAAAAAACAACAACATAGCTTCCCAAACACCCTTCTATTAATCACTGAGAATAATGTGAAAACATATTTTTTAAAAGCTCGGCAGAAAAGGGAAATGTTAAAAAAACTATAACCAGTCCCACTGCTATTGTATAAACACTTCAGGTTAATTTTGATAGCTTCTTTAATCTTACCTAGTTTTGGCAAATTTTATATCATTAGTTTCTCTTTATCACACCCCCTTCAAATGTATTGAAAACAAAGCTTCTCATTTATTTTATTGTCATTAAGAAGGATACTTAACATATGCTAGGCGGCTGAATAAGTGCAAATATTCTCATATTCCATAATTTATACGAGTAGTCTTCAAAATTATAGGTTAAGCTTCTAGATATGATGCTATAAAATCTGCGAGCTCATGTCAGCTCTCTCAATACTATCAAAAAATAATATAAAATTTAATAAATTACACTATAATAGATAACATTTAACATTTCATTTACAAGTATAATCTAAATTAAAATATAATTATTTTGAAAAGTTTTCGACAAGCAACAATTTAAAATTAAAAGTAATAAACTTGCAAGTAAAAGCATATATAATTATAAAATACAATCAATGAACATCATCATTATAATTTTAATAAGTATAACTTTGTATATTGCTCCATTTAGCCACATCTAAATTGTTGTTCCCATTTCCAATGTCTATAGAGATCACTGTCGTCGCATCTGATAATCATGATAATATATAAGATTTTTCGGGGGGTGGCAACACCTGAACCAGTAATTTATATTCATATTTTAACCTCCCTAAAAGCTCTTTAAATGCACGACTAAGATCAAATAAGGGTCAATAAACATGAATTAAGCATTAAAAATAGTTATAGACAACTCCATCATGTCCAAATGATAAAGTTTATTCATGAAAAAATCATATTAAAATTTGATTTTTTATTACTTTTTTTTCAAAAATATTTTGTATTTTATTCTTGAATTTTGATTTAACTAAGTGTTATGCAAGCTATATCCCAACAAGTCACTGATTTAATTCAAAGAGGTATGTCTTAATATGAGTTTAGCATACTTATATATATTTTGATTGGTGACTTGTTGGGATATAGCTTGCATAACACTTAGTTAAATCAAAATTCAAGAATAAAATACAAAATATTTTTGAAAAAAATTAATAAAAAATCAAATTTTAATATGATTTTTTCATGAATAAACTTTATCATTTGGACATGATGGAGTTGTCTATAACTATTTTTAATGCTTTATTCATGTTTATTGACCCTTATTTGATCTTAGTCGTGCATTTAAAGAGCTTTTAGGGAGGTTAAAATATGAATATAATTTACTGGTTCAGGTGTTGCCACCCCCCGATTTTTCAATTATTTTTTGTAACTCACTTTTAAAAGGTAAAATAGAATCGCCACAAAAACTTTCTCAGGTTTTATTTTTTATTAATATAACAGCAAATTTGCAAATATTTCCCATTATAATTTTTTCTTTGGATATAATTATTTAACATAGAGAATAATTAAAATATAAAAAATATTGAACTATAATTAAATTAAAAATAGTAGTGAATTATTGATAGGAATTTAAATTAAATAAAGCAATATATTTCCTTAAAAATGACTCATTTGTACTTATTGATTTATTTTTATTCTATAATTAATCAATTTAAATAAGAATAGAATCGGAAAAATTAAATGATCAAAATGAAATACTTCATATCTTACAATTTATTTTAAGTGTATAAATACTAAGATTTCCTGGAATTTAATAATATTAAATAATCATTGGAACACAGCACAAAGCAAATTAAAATAATTATTTAAATTAACTTATTAATATTTATGTTTCACATAATTTGGAGTTTTTAAAATAATTTATAACTAAAATAAAAATGCTTTGTTGATTTAAAAAGCTATATTTTTGGCATAATATATTTATTAATTTATTTTATAGCATGAATCCAAGCTAGCAACAGTATTCCAATATCATAAACTTAATATATTATAAATATAAATTTATTTAACTAGAGTGAGCAGTCAATGACTCATCCTAGCTTTGCACCAGTCGCTCCACAAGATTTGAGCAACCCTTTCATTTAAGGAGATCGAATTTCATGTCATCATGAACATCGAATAAATTATAATCATTAAAATCAATTAAATTTGAGTGTAAATTTAGTTTGTGTAATTTATCAGAAATCATATGAATTTTCAAATTTAATATCCACAATAATGACCATATTTATTATAATTTTTCCAAAACCAGACTTAATTTAATGATTATTTTTTTCTGGCTTATATAAAATTGGTTTAAAGTCTCTTACTTACTCAATGATTGACTATGAATTTCCCTCTTTTCTATGAACTATTTTTTTTATGAGGAGTATAACTGTTTATGATTTTTTTTCACATTAAAATTAAAAAACGAAAGTTTAATAAAGAGTTAAATTTTTAAGGTGCTAAAACTCAGTGACTTAAGCTATTTTACTTGGAAATTTAAAGTAGTATTTATTGATGAAGATCTTGAATAATTTTACTGAAATAACTATATCTTAAAATTCCGTGAAAACCAAAGAATTGACTCATTTATTTAACTTGTTATAGAATCGTTTTTCGCTGGGGAAAACTACTCACTTTTAATCTATCAAAGCATCTTCATATTGATAAGTGATTGATATATCAGGTAGTTATTAAATATCTCTATTAATTTAATTTCATTGTTTTTGAAAACTTTAACTTTCATAAAAATCATAGCTTTTAAAAAATGAATTTTTTGTACTACTAAGGATTAAAGAAATAAACATTAATTATTGCAAAATGAGTGACTGGAGTGTAAAATAATTTGTAAGTTTGTTATGGATGTAAAATACAAGTAAAAGTTTGAAATTTGGGCAAGATTCTGAATGCCAAGAATGCTAAGATTTCATCTCAACAAAGTAGAGTTTGAATTCAACACATACATTCTAGTAATATCTAAGGTGTACTTTAAACATGTTGAATTGGTAGGTATTTATGCATGGCGTTCATGAATTCAAATACGCACTCAACTAAAGTTAAAGTCACGTGCAAAGACCCAACTTAGTGAGTTTTTTATATCAGATAAATGTACTCTCAAATTTACTATCAAAATGAAAATAAATATTATTGAGTCTTAAAGAGTGTAGCTTTCGAAGCTAAAGAAAGAGAAAAGAATAGCTGATTTAGAGGCTGCAATTATATATCATAATTTAAGAAAGAAATTTGAATATTAATGTATAATAAACAGTGAATTTAAGTAAATGCATTGAAAACTATTTTCGTTTAAGTATTTTTAATTGAATTATTTTTTATGTTGGAAAAAATTAAATGTTAGAATTAGTGTTTAATGATTAAAATCAAATAAATTTAACATATCACTGTTTAATACTAAAATCAAACCATTAATATTAGCCGTGACGTAGACGTATCTGAGTGAGTTGACGTGGCAAATTCCGTGACGTGGCAGTCGTGAAGTAGAAAACTCCGAAAAAACCATTCTCGCTATTACCTCGTCTTCTCCCAAAATCAAGATGTCATCCCAGTTTGTACCTGGGGACAGAGCTCGTGAGATCCAACTAGATAACAGAAGATGGAGAAAAACGCTTACCGGTCCCACCGCTGCTGGGAAACGTAATCCCTATCCTTTCGCTGTGGTAGCTTCAGCACCCTAACCCGGTGTGGGAGAAAAATCCTTATCGTTGGCTTCAATGGTTTTCGTCTTCTCACTTTCGAAGGCAGAGCGTACCATTCATCCTGCTCCCTATTACCTAGGAAACTGAACTCAAGCCAGTAGACTCATCTAATGCAGGGAAATCTTAGGATCCAGCTCACTCGAAGAGTGTAAGCTGACAGATTGAACCCCGCCGACTGGCCCCTCATGCGTTGCGCCCAGCAACCCCCTGCCCTCGATAAGTCTTAGTGTAGTAGAAAGCTCTATCAGAAAGTCCCAAGTGGTTGGTACCACCTAGCAATTAACTTTCTAATTTAATAATGTTAGAATTAGTATTTTCACAAATATATGGTTAAGTTTTTTGTTTTTTTTTTAAAGTGACTGATTTGCCATTAATTTATACTGACTAAATTATAAAATTCAATAAAATACCGAATTGATCATCTTTACAAGTTAAAAATCGTTCACTTAATTTTTTGTGTTACTATAATTAAACTTTTCAATTTAATTAAAATTTATTTTTTCATATTATACAATCATCTTTTGCTTCGAGACTCTTTCAGACTTTGGAGGATTCATTATGTTATTAATATTTAAATTATCTTAATATGAAATAATTAATATTTGTTTTAATTAAATAAAAATAATGTCAATCTTCTTGGTTTACGGATTCAAATACCCTAAACCTTTTAATTAAGCATTTTAAAGAATTTATTAATTTTTACTGTTAAGTTTGGGGCATTATTGATAACATAAAATTGAAAGCTTAATTTTTTTATATTAAAAATGATTATATTGAGCATTTTTTAAATTTGATTGTAAAGTTATAATTTATATGTAAATTTTTTCTATCCTGATTTCTCAAGTAGCTTTAGCTTATCACCAAACTATTACTAATAATATCGATCCTTTATTTTCAAAAATAAAAGTTGGTAATAATTTATAATTAACGTAAAATATAATTAAGTTGTCATTTTTAATTTAAGATGGATTAATCTACGAATTTCTAAAAAGTAAATCCACTCTTTATAGTTAAGCTTTCTACTCATTATTTCTATGGTAAGTACTTTAATTTTTTTATAAATAACTTTCTAAATACTTACTTACATTGATTCTGAATTATATTAGCTGGGTAAATTCGAGGTAATATAATCCATTTTAAATTTAGATTAAGAAAACTGCGTTCACAAAAACAGCTAGCAATTCGTACTTCATTTATAAAAATCCTAATATATTTATCTTATAGATATCTAATTTTGAGTCATGTTCTGCTCTTCTCTAAAGTAGAATTGATTTCCAAAAACTAATCAAAATTTTTATACAAAAATGCTAATTAGTCACAAAATAAATAAAGATTATGAGCAACTAATAAAAGCTGTTCTATATTTCTTTATTTATGTTTCAAATACATATGGTTAAATTTACAAAATGTAATACAATGCCGTTTATTTATTTTATGCTAAAAATAATTTCCTATTGTTTTATATTTTATCAATAATAGATCTATAACAATTAAAATTCCTCTCAATCTTGGTAATCGCTTACTATATGACTAATTTGATTATTTTCTATGCTTCAACGCTAAACATTTTCATTGTTTGTCACACTTTGTACAAAAGTAAGACATTGATAGTTACTCTTTTAAAGTTAAGAGTTTAAGCTGTTAGATATATTAAACTCACCTGAAATTACAGTCATAATCTTTATAAATTTAAAATGAATAATCATCAATTATTTTTTACCGACTTCCAATAAACAGCTCTCTAACAAGCATTTAGAAATCAGTTTCTTCTTAGTATTTTTTATATTTAAGTGAAAGTTATCATACAAATATAATACAATATACTTGCAAAAAAATTCTCTATTCCTATAAAAGATTGAAATAAGCCAAGAATTTCTAAAATAAGGATTAGATATACTTAGTTTAATAAGTATCAATATTTATTTATATTAAATTTTGATTCATATTATTTTTGGAAATTTGGAAATCTACATTCATAATGAAAAGAATCTATATAATATTTTAATTCGCATGAGTAACAACATTTACTTATAAAAATAGTCTTCTATATTATTTGGAACTTACAAAAGGACTTTTTAAATAGTATCTGCAGCTTCATCTAAGTGTATAAACTTGATGTTATAGCAGTCTTAAAATGTACCACTATACCTAAAATTAACAATAGTCTTGGAAGAGATACACATTTGAGAAAAATTGTGATAAATAATTTAATAAATCTAGTCAATAGAAAAATGTGAAGCCGATATGGACTTGAATAACTTTAAATTTATAATTCAAGCTTTCAAGAACCATAATTAAAGTACTTAACACATAAAAATGTAAGATTTTTGAGTAATAGCTTAATAATTATTGCATAATTTAGTAATAATTTACCAAGACAAATAATTGAGTGGTTTTTAAGTTTTGATTCTACAATATTCAGTTCCATACAATTAATAATAATAATAATATGATCACATTGAGGTCTCTGGGGACCCCCGATTGATAATATGTTAATATATATAAGGGACTAGCCCTTTTATAAGTTCCAGTGATTAAAAGTTAATATGGACAATAACTTAATTCACTAAAAATTGTTAATTTTCTTCTCTGTAATCTTCATGAGCCATTTCGTTTTCTTTCTGTTTTCCTTCCTTTGTCTTAGCTTTGCTTGGAAGGGGGGCTGCTGTTTGTTATTTGGAAGAGATATACCAACGTGCAATTTTTCGAGATAACTTTGTTAAATTTCGTTGGTGAGAAGTACTCTCTCCTAAATGCTTCTTACCTATAACTCGCCTTAGTATAGAGAGCTAAGTTAATTAATGAGTTAAATCTCCCATTATTGAAAGTGAGGATTTACTCTTATATTTATGGAGTCGATGAGTTTTTAAAGTAGTTAAAATCTGATATCTTCTTTTGTGAATTATAGATATTTGGTTGTTGTTAATGACTCTTTTACTCTATCGGATTCTTGTAAAATATCTGGTCTGACACCATACATACATAAGTTAGTATATGATTGTTTTATCATCTATTGAATCTTTGATCAGATTCTCTTCAGTTTCTGATCTGATGGGTTCTATAGTCGACTTTTACTCCCTATTTAGTACCTACGTTTCCACTTTCCTATCTAGTACCTATTTTTCTTAGGCTTCCCTATTTAGTACCTTGGGTGATTCTTCGTATATCTTTGAGGTAAGTTGGAGTGATTCCTCTAATATCTTTGGTAGGTAAGCTAGGAAGATAGGTGGATGATTTTCCTACTTTTATGTTTATCTTGTTGGAGACTTTGTGTTTTAGATGTTCTTGTTGGAGTTGAAGTAGAAAGGTTTATATCCTATTTATGTGTTGGTTGAGATGATTTACTCGTCTCTTGGAATTGTGTTGGTAGGTTAGTGGGTCTTCATTGTAAGTTCAATGTTGGGGTTTTGGTTTAGGGGTCTCCGGGTGATGTGTTTTGAAGCATTTTTCTTCTGGGACAGCTTGAGATTTCTGTGGTATCTGTTCTTGTACCTGATTTGTTCTTTCTCAAAAGCTTTATAAGCTTCTTTCTCGTCCTCATATTCTTCCTCTTCATCCTCAGACATCCAGTCCGTGTCTGTATGATGGGGAAGAAAGGAGTAAGTTGAGTTAGCTGTAGGTTTGCATAATTTGTCTCTTAAGGTTCTGTGGTTGTCTATTAGTTAGGTGTCATCAATCAGAACTTGTTTGTAGCTAAGTCTCTTCTATTGAGGTTGTAGCATCTACTTGCACTAATCAAGTGTTTGGTTCATGGTATTGAGTTATTGTTTGATTAGTATTTAGTAGTACCTGTCGTCCATTTCCATTGATGAATCTACATCGGATTCTTAATTCGGTTTGCTTTGTAACAAGAAAGGTTTACTGTCTTCAATGAACATGTGTTCGTCAGAAGATTCACTGTCGGTTTCCCAACAGTGTTCCATTTCCTAACCCTTAAGGACTAGGTTGTGGAGAGAGTTCTAGATAGCCTGGTAAGGATTCGTTACATTATATCCCCAGAGTAAGTTTCTATCTAATTTAATAATTACAATTAATAATAATTTTTTAAAAAAATATTTGTAATTAACGATAAGTAGAAAGTTGAAGAGCTCAAGAAAAAAAATTGGATCTGTGCATATATTTTATTTTAATTTTTGAATAAATATAAAATTAAATATATTTAATTTTATTTGAAATATAAATTTTAAACTAAATTTAGCATTCAGCGCTATTGTCTTTACTGCAGCTATTGCATAGATATTATACTGCTGTGGCGATTAAAACATATTAATTCAATTAATAATTTACACTGTTTTTGTATCGATAAAAGGTAGATTTGGGTAGAATCATTGTATTATTTTATTTACAAAGTTACTAGAAATATGTTTTTAATGCAAATAATTTTTTGGCTTATAATAAATTCTCTGTTAATTGAATTGAGATGTATTTTGTATGTTTATTGAATATATATTATATTGAGTATTTATTAAATTATTCTTACATCTTGACAACTTAAAATTAGCCTAATTTAATTCTAAGATTCATATGATAGATTTAAAAAATCGAGTGTAAGCTGTTTCATAAGGATATAAATAGAGCCTATTAAGGAAATTATTCTAATAGAAAAATGTCTTTTTAGAATAAATTTCAATTGAATGAAATTTAATCAAAAATTTGAGGGCAAGGAAATTTATAAGAAATGATCTCATTAGATTGAATTATATCAACTAAGAAATAAAAATCTATTAAATTTCCACAAATATGACGCTAAACTGCCACTATTTTGTTTATTCTACATATTTTAGAATTTTTGGCAGTTATAATTTATTGATTTATAAATTATTTGTAATTTTCATGATTTTAATTGTTATTGTTTTAACACAAAAAATGTTTAAAAAAAACAAAGCACTGGAGTCGATTTCTTCAGTTTAATTCTATTGAACAAAAAATAAATTTAAATATTACATGAATCTTTAATAATTCTAAAATCTTGAATCAAAATTATATTCCTTTTATATGAAGAGGATATTTATACCATTTCGTAATAATAAATAATAAAAGTGGTTGTTATAAAATTAAAAAAATATATAAAATGCAAATCATTTTGCTGAAATCATGTTATTAATTCAAAAAGTATATCTTAAGTGTAAATTAACAAAAATTTCTTTGAAAATCTCAACCATAAAAAATCCTTAAATTTTATATTAAAACTTTAAATTAATCTTGTAATAAAATGATATTGTATGAATACATTTGATTTGGGAAATGGAAATATGATTTATAAAATAAATAATTAATTTCGAGGCAGTTAACTTTCTGAAAACCTAGACAAAATATTATTTGTTTGATAGAGAATTCAAAATTAGCTGGACTTTAATATTGGCGGTACCCCTCTGTCGCATCGTATAAGCGACAGAACTTGACATTAATTTTGGCATTAAAATCAATTAAACAAATCACTCAAAATAAAAGTTGATTTCTTTTGCTTCTACGATGCGATAGAGGGGTACCACCAATAGTAAAGTCCAGCTAATTTTGAATTTTATATCATAAAAATACCATTTTGTCTAAGTTTCCAGAAAGTTAACTCCCTCGAATTCAAACTATTTATTTTATTAACCCTATTTCTATATCCCAAATCAAATGTAATCATACAATATTTTTTTTAAAAAAAAAAACATACTAAAAAGGTTTCAAGAGTGATTTTAGGGTTTGAATATGACTTACTATAGAGAGCACTTTAGAGATACTTATAAGGACCCCGCCATTAAATATCAGGCAATAACCATATATAAACTATTTCTTGAAGATAAATAATTGTAATATATTCTATGAATGTCAGCATCCACTAGTGGTATGATGTTAATAAGTTCAGTCATATTACTTATTTTGTGTGAATGATTTAACTCAAATTAATTTTTTAAAAAATCACTATTCAATACTAAATCAAATCAGTAATTAAAAGTGAAATATTTGAGTGAATTGACACATCTTATAATTCGCAAATCTAAAATCTGGTTGTAGAAAAAGAGCTGATGGAATTCAGTATTAGTCGAAGGATTGGGGAAATTTCTTACTCCCCAAAACCTCTTAATTATATGTTTTTGCGGTTTGATTTGCAGTGTATAGTTAAGGTCTCATTTTTATTAGAAGATAAATCTGAGGTTATTGTGAATTTAATGAATAATAGTTAGCATAATTTAAACAATTCTAAACTACTTTTGTTCCTCTTAGCTCTAGTTCTCCCTACGGTTCAAGTAATAAAGTTTCTTGCATTCTTTTTATGAAAAATTTATCAAAAATTCTTATAGAAAGTTGCTCTTTTGAAAATTTTCGGCGATTAAAATATTTGAATTTGAAAATAAAGAAATATTTTCGAGGATATGATTCCTTCTGTGATGGACCTGAAAACATTCTTATTTAAAATTAGATTAAAAAAATCTTATCAACGAAGAAGAATTTACTCTCTGGAGATATTTAGTGTATTAATAATCTCTATTAAAAAGTCTCTAGTAAGATTACACTCCTGCTTGAAAAATTAAATTTCTAATTTTTTTATAGTAACATATGGCTTATACTAAATAAAAAAATAAAGTAAAAATATAATCATGTTTTATTTCTGTGTACTAAATGAGAAAAAAATGTACCGCAATTATCATCCAGACCATAACATAAAAATTAATCTATTTAAAATATGTTAAAATCTATAATAAATTAATACTTTTTAGTAAAAAGTATAATTAAATTAACATCAATGTTGCTCAGAATGATCTTCTCCATAATAATCACCATCATGACCACAAAGTAATTAGTATTATATTCTTAGAAATATGAGAATTTATTTGAGTTAAAATTGATAATGATAAATTGTAAACAAAATGTGCAGAATTTTACAAATTTATACGATATATATTTTCCATATATAAGCTTTCTTTTTTATGGTATTGAAGTTCAATTCTCACTTATGAAGCGCATTCATCAATAATAAATAAAACCCCAAAACCCCATGAGATAAGGTGGTTGTAGAAATTAAATTCAAATTTGAATAATTATGAAATTATTATTAATATTTGGTGGCTAGTCATATTTTAAACTAGGGTCTTATATATATATATATAGGGGGTCTTCACAAATCAACAAGCAACCAAATTAAATGAGTGAGTATTTAAGACTTTTAATAATATTGATCAGACTTAAAAATTATTCATTCTAACTGTTGCACTGAGACACCATGGATAACACATAGCCCAACAAGAAGGACCACAACGAGCCGCCTCTGACCTCGCCCTCGGTGCAGCTGTCGCCCTCCGTGATGCCGCCGGGCATGGACCTTGAGCTGGGCGAAGAGCCCTTGATGAGCTGGTGGGAGCTGGCCCCGAAGATTGCATGCCTACTGTAAAACATCTCCCTCAAAGAGCACCCCATTCAGACCTTCGTCGAGATCTTGAAGACCCTCTTCAACGCACACACACTCAATCAACACTGGGTCCACATTTCGAAGGAGATCGAGCGCCATGCTGAAAAGCAGAGCCTTGAGCTTGCATTAAGGACACCAAACGAGAAAGAAGGGGACCCCATAGGAGCCTTAGATCCTGCGCTTGGGATAAGAAGCAATCAGAGTCGTTAAAGGGCGTGCCTAAGGTTAGAGGTGGGGGCCCTATTTAATATACACGTTAAAATTAAATCAAACAGACTAGGATTAACAAGCACATGTTCTCTTCACTCTAATTGGAAGTGACGCAAACGAATCACTCGCCCTCAGTACTGTCCTTTGATGGATGTGCAGATCAAGTAGTCCTTGGTGCATTGTGAGTTAGAAAAGCATGATGTAGCAACTCCATTTGCGCTGAGACTGTTGGTATAAGCGCAGGGACTGAAAGAGTAATAGTGATAGAAAGTCTTCTATTCACTGCTTCCTAAACAGATCAACTTCAACTCTCTTGGCATCTGAGCCAGCTCCCATTGGTGCCAAGAAGTCGTACAAGAGCTCCGAAGTGCCAGAGTGGATGGGAACCCCATTGGTTGAGACACCAACGAGCGCAGCGCGCAGTGTACACTACATCAAGATTCCTCCTCTCCCCTATTAGTAAGAGCACTCCATCTTAAATGAAATCTTTGGCATAGTGGAGGAATCCGCATTAGCGTCCAGCACAGCAAGATAGAGGAAAAGGCTCTGGGCAGAGAGGAAAAGGCTAGTAGGCTTGGAAGATGCGCAAGTAAAAGTCAATTTCACCAGAATCATCGATACCATTACCAAGGAATGTGCCCCAAAGCGCTCGCTGATGCCATAGGGTGGTCCGAAAAATAAAGATGCTCACAAATCTCGGCCCCTGGAGTAGATGTCTTGGTCGGACACTACACCCCGCACACCAGAAAAAGACGAATCGCGTGGTGCCCCTGGCCGCCCCCAGTCGAGCTTCCCCCCTTACTCCGTTGGCAATACTGAAACCCTTGAATTCAAAAAACATAATGTCAAGACCAGGCGACCTGACTAAGCAATGTGATGAATGTACTCAAGACCAGACCTCAAGCCACTCCCAGCAATGGTTCCTCAAGAGGCTCTCGATGACAACGACAAGGTAGTCTTCCAAACTTACTACAAAAGATACAGAGATGAAAAGAGCAAGGAGAATGCCTAGAACAAGACTTAGTACAGACTTCTCTTCCCACTCAGCGCTAAATACGACACTGATAGAACATCTTCTACCGCCTACATTTCGCTTCCTACGATGAGCTGCCACGATTCAAGGAGTTGATGAAGAAGTCGGGAGCCCCTGTTGAGCACGAGGACGAGGCTCACCTGGCCTGGCACTGGCAAGTAATGGCAAGCCAGCGCGCCGACCTCCTACATTTCAAGAAGGATATTGAACTGTCCTGGAAGAAGAATGACTCCAAAGGATACAAGAAGGCCACCTCCCAGTCGAGGACCCTGGAGCTCCAGGAAATGCTCAGGGACGTCATCGAAGCCTCGGAGGATGAAGTGTCTCCTTCATCAAGAAGAACTAAAAGAGGTGCCCCTCATGCCCCGCAGTCTTCTCACCCTACTGATTCAGCAATCGTCAAGAGCAGAGATTGGGAGACTCGCAAGCTGGCACTCGAAGGTCATCGAGCCCAAGGCACAGGAGGTCAGAGATCAGAACTACTCCGATGAGCATGAAAAGGCTGTGGAAGCCATTATTAAGGAGATTGAGAAGTTAGTAAGCAGTGATTTAGTTTTAGTAGTTGGTCATAATTAATTAATAAGTTTGTTTTGTATTTCATTTTCTTTTTCACCAATTTCAACATACTTTTATCTCTAAATTTATTTTTTAGACACGTCATGATTTATAAAACTATAATTTTTCAAACTGATTTCTATTTCACTCATTCCAAGAATCTAAAATGTATAATATACAGCAACACACATCTTTAAAGCGTGTTATAATCCCAAAAAATAGACTATATTATTATAATTATGCAGCAGTCTTTATCGATATCTACAAATCTAAGATGTAATATACTATATGTTTATAATCGATGTATTTCAAAAGAAAATTTCAATAATGTATTGTGAACAAATTGTTTTTTATCTGCAATTTGAGTTTAAAGCAAATTCTACTCATTTTTAAATTGTGCTTTGAACCCCTAAAAAAATGTTGCTTTGACCTAATTTACCTTTTATTATAGGAAAATAATAAAATTTAGAAGTAAAGAGGATCTATAAAAATTCTAGGTATATTAAATAAAGTTCTTGTATAAAACTAAGATTTTTAGGAGAGGACTGAGATCTCATTCTTAAAAGCATTTATGAAAAATTAGTGAAAAACTTTAATCTAAAATGATTAATTATTAATATGATGCAAAAAATTATAAATAAAAATGGAACTAAAATCCAAAGAATAGCTTCACAATGATTCTACTCTGCATCAAACACATCACCATCTATATGACAGAACTTGTTTTAGCGAGCTCTTGAGGAGCTCTTGTGAAGTCTTCGCTATACCCATTGCCTAGTCTTAACAAGAAGCACTTCTATAAAAATAAAAAAGTAAGATAAGTTTTTTGTAAACTTACATTATTTGTGATTGAGCAAGGGTTTCATCGACACAATTTTAAGTATTTGCAAAGTATTAATAATTATGTATTTTAGATTAAAGTTTTTCACTTATTTTTATGAATTAGTTAGTGAAATGATAAAACTAATTAAAATAAAAAGATGATTGAGGTTCCTAATTATCTAGAAATTTCTGTGAGAATATTTCTTTGATGATGCAATAAGTGATCTGGATTTTGCAATTTATCTCCCTTATGAGGAGTTTTAACTCCCTAATAAATTGTCAGAGGAAAATTCTTGAATCTCTGAAACTTGAGTACTTGAATGAACTTATAAATGAAGATCACAAGAAACGCTATAAAATCTCTCATGAAAAAGAGAAGCAAGGATTAAAAAAAGAAACTTTTGTCTCTACACAAATAGAATGCTCATTTATTCAGAATACTAATCTTTGCGCTATTTTAGTAACTTTATGAATTTCTCATTCTATATTCTGCATGGATGGATGAAATAAGTCTAAATGTCATTATCTTCACTAATTCAAAAAATACTCCATTTGCTTAGAACTTTACCTATCAATCATAATTTTTTTATGTAGCTGTACATCTTGTAACAAGACTTTGATTTAAGGATATTGAATGTAAAGCTTCGTATCATGTACAACCATAATATTTTGCTCTTAAGACCAAGGCTTTTAATCGAATAATTTAAATCAATCTTATAAATGGAACAGTAAAACTAACTACTCTCTTAATACGATTGATTGTCTTGTAGGATATATCATCATTCTTTGTGTTTATGTTAGCTATGGATTAAGTAGAACTAGGAAGCTCAGGAAATTTGTGATGAAAAATCACAGCTCTCTAAGCAAGTATTTAAGGGCCTTATTAAATAATAGATAATCAAAATAATTCTGTTGAAATTTAAATTTCTAAAGATTTTAGGCTTAAAAATAATCTACTCTCTCTTCAAATTTAATGATAATTGGTAGTGAGACCTAATGTTGAAGTAGATTTATGAATAGCCTTTCATTAGACTGGTTATATAGAATTGGTTGTAATTAATCACTATAATTATTACACTAGTATCCGCAATTTAAACAATAAAAATGTAAATTCACTGTCATAAGCTGACAAAAAATCTCTCTATTACTAAAATAAATGAGTAAAATAAAAAATAAACCCTTTCATAAACCCTATAAAACCATAATAAAGTATCCCTTAATAATCTATTTTATCAATCAAACTGAAAAGGCATTGGGGTTTTTGTGTTTGATTATTTATATTTTAATAAGATAAATAAGTTAGACAAAATTAAAGAATTATTAAAATTATTTATTTTCAATATAAATTGCACTTCTCTGGTAATTATTGATTTTTATATTTAAAAATTTTTTTTTAAAGTTAAGTCTTGCTATAAACTTAAGTTCTTCCAAATCTTAACTATATTTGCTATTATTTAATTAGTTTTGCATAAAAATAAAAATAATTCACCATAATTATAGCACTGTAGGATGTCTATTCCTGATAATCAATAAAAACTGGTTCCCAACCTAATTGATTTATTCCAATTTTATAATATAATTAATAAATTTAAATAAATAATTGATCATACTACTTGTAATCAATGGTGTCATTATAATTTACCAATGCATTTAAAAAAAACTACATTACCATAATAATGATAATGATTCATAAATAAAACGTATAATAAATATTTACTCCCAATAAACTATAAATTTTAAATATTAATTGGGGGTAAGGAAAAATTATAAATGGTTTCAGGCCGTTCATTTTACATCGTTTTTGGATTTAATATTATAAAAACAAAAAAGTAATTTTAATTATAAAAGGATTAAGTCTTTTACTAGCCGGAGTATAAATGTTAATTTTTGCCCACAGTATTATTAAGCGAGTATAATTAAAATGGGGAGACAGTTAAATTTAAATAAAAAAAGAGATCAAATAAAATTATGATCATCTCAATACACAAAGTTAAGATCCAACAGTCACTAATTTGAATTAAGTTTAAATAGATCTTTATTTAACTTTAATGTATTAATCAACTAACTAAAAATGGATTTTTTGTTTTTTTTCAACTTTTCTGACTTTTTGTATTTTTTGTTCATCGATCAAGTAGATGCTGCAGCTGATCTTCAAGTTTTTTTATAATTTTCATAGATATCTTCAGGGTATCTTCAGGATATCTTCCTCAAAAATTTTAAAGTGTGGAGAGTGAGGAGAGCGTGAGTCCAACATCAACAAAAACAGTAGTTTTAGCACTAATAATCTCAAAATCAAGCATTATTATGGGATTTTTTCAAAAACATCTTGTTTTTCTAAAATTCATAGATGTGATACCAAATGTTGAATATGATGATGAAGATGATGTTGATGAAAACTAAGAAAAAGTCAGTGATGTATTTTTTGAAATTCTCTAGAATTTCAACCAGACTCATAATAATGCTTGATTTTGAGATTATTAGTGCTAAAACTACTGTTTTTGTTGATGTTGGACTCCACACACTCCACACACTCCACACTTTAAAATTTTTGAGGAAGATATCCTGAAGATACCCTGAAGATATCTATGAAAATTATAAAAAAACTTGAAGATCAGCTGCAGCATCTACTTGATCGATGAACAAAAAATACAAAAAGTCAGAAAAGTTGAAAAAAAACAAAAAATCCATTTTTAGTTAGTTGATTAATACATTAAAGTTAAATAAAGATCTATTTAAACTTAATTCAAATTAGTGACTGTTGGATCTTAACTCTTGTGTATTGAGATGATCATAATTTTATTTGATCTCTTTTTTTATTTAATTT
>ARYC01018359.1:0-20149 GCA_000711775.1 Oxytricha trifallax
GAGAATATTTCTTTGATGATGCAATAAGTGATCTGGATTTTGCAATTTATCTCCCTTATGAGGAGTTTTAACTCCCTAATAAATTGTCAGAGGAAAATTCTTGAATCTCTGAAACTTGAGTACTTGAATGAACTTATAAATGAAGATCACAAGAAACGCTATAAAATCTCTCATGAAAAAGAGAAGCAAGGATTAAAAAAAGAAACTTTTGTCTCTACACAAATAGAATGCTCATTTATTCAGAATACTAATCTTTGCGCTATTTTAGTAACTTTATGAATTTCTCATTCTATATTCTGCATGGATGGATGAAATAAGTCTAAATGTCATTATCTTCACTAATTCAAAAAATACTCCATTTGCTTAGAACTTTACCTATCAATCATAATTTTTTTATGTAGCTGTACATCTTGTAACAAGACTTTGATTTAAGGATATTGAATGTAAAGCTTCGTATCATGTACAACCATAATATTTTGCTCTTAAGACCAAGGCTTTTAATCGAATAATTTAAATCAATCTTATAAATGGAACAGTAAAACTAACTACTCTCTTAATACGATTGATTTTCTTGTAGGATATATCATCATTCTTTGTGTTTATGTTAGCTATGGATTAAGTAGAACTAGGAAGCTCAGGAAATTTGTGATGAAAAATCACAGCTCTCTAAGCAAGTATTTAAGGGCCTTATTAATTAAAAGATAATCAACATAATTTTGTTGAAATTTAATTTCTAAAGTTTTTAAGGCTTAAAAATAATCTACTCTCTCTTCAAATTTAATGATAATTGGTAGTGAGACCTAATGTTGAAGTAGATTTATGAATAGCCTTTCATTAGACTGGTTATATAGAATTGGTTGTAATTAATCACTATAATTATTACAATCGTATCCGCAATTTAAACAATAAATATGTAAATTCACTATCATAAGCTGACAAAAAATCTCTCTATTACTAAAATAAATGAGTAAAATAAAAAATAAACCCTTTCATAAACCCTATATAACCATAATAAAGTATCCCTTAATAATCTACTTTATCAATCAAACTGAAAAGGTATTGGGGTTTTTGTGTTTGATTATTTATATTTTAATAAGATAAATAAATTAGACAAAATTAAAGAATTATTAAAATTATTTATTTTCAATATAAATTGCACTTCTCTGGTAATTATTGATTTTTATATTTAAAAATTTTTTTTTAAAGTTAAGTCTTGCTATAAACTTAAGTTCTTCCAAATCTTAACTATATTTGCTATTATTTAATTAGTTTTGCATAAAAATAAAAATAATTCACCATAATTATAGCACTGTAGGATGTCTATTCCTGATAATCAATAAAAACTGGTTCCCAACCTAATTGATTTATTCCAATTTTATAATATAATTAATAAATTTAAATAAATAATTGATCATACTACTTGTAATCAATGGTGTCATTATAATTTACCAATGCATTTAAAAAAAACTACATTACCATAATAATGATAATGATTCATAAATAAAACGTATAATAAATATTTACTCCCAATAAACTATAAATTTTAAATATTAATTGGGGGTAAGGAAAAATTATAAATGGTTTCAGGCCGTTCATTTTACATCGTTTTTGGATTTAATATTATAAAAACAAAAAAGTAATTTTAATTATAAAAGGATTAAGTCTTTTACTAGCCGGAGTATAAATGTTAATTTTTGCCCACAGTATTATTAAGCGAGTATAATTAAAATGGGGAGACAGTTAAATTTAAATAAAAAAAGAGATCAAATAAAATTATGATCATCTCAATACACAAGAGTTAAGATCCAACAGTCACTAATTTGAATTAAGTTTAAATAGATCTTTATTTAACTTTAATGTATTAATCAACTAACTAAAAATGGATTTTTTGTTTTTTTTCAACTTTTCTGACTTTTTGTATTTTTTGTTCATCGATCAAGTAGATGCTGCAGCTGATCTTCAAGTTTTTTTATAATTTTCATAGATATCTTCAGGGTATCTTCAGGATATCTTCCTCAAAAATTTTAAAGTGTGGAGAGTATGGAGAGTGTGGAGTCCAACATCAACAAAAACAGTAGTTTTAGCACTAATAATCTCAAAATCAAGCATTATTATGGGATTTTTTCAAAAACATCTTGTTTTTCTAAAATTCATAGATGTGATACCAAATGTTGAATATGATGATGAAGATGATGTTGATGAAAACTAAGAAAAAGTCAGTGATGTATTTTTTGAAATTCTCTAGAATTTCAACCAGACTCATAATAATGCTTGATTTTGAGATTATTAGTGCTAAAACTACTGTTTTTGTTGATGTTGGACTCCACACTCTCCTCACTCTCCACACTTTAAAATTTTTGAGGAAGATATCCTGAAGATACCCTGAAGATATCTATGAAAATTATAAAAAAACTTGAAGATCAGCTGCAGCATCTACTTGATCGATGAACAAAAAATACAAAAAGTCAGAAAAGTTGAAAAAAAACAAAAAATCCATTTTTAGTTAGTTGATTAATACATTAAAGTTAAATAAAGATCTATTTAAACTTAATTCAAATTAGTGACTGTTGGATCTTAACTCTTGTGTATTGAGATGATCATAATTTTATTTGATCTCTTTTTTTATTTAAATTTAACTGTCTCCCCATTTTAATTATACTCGCTTAATATTAGTATTGTGTAGAACTATTACTGTGGAAGATTTTAAGATCCATGTCCTCCACTAAAAATAATTATAAAATAAAATTTTATTGACTAATCTTAACTACGGGCTTTGTAGAAGCTATCGGTGGAATTCAAATAATAAGTATAATTATAAATATTTTTTTATTAATTCTTTTAGTGTTTTGTGTTGCAACTGAGGGGAATCAAGCCAAAGATAATTTAAAGTTTATGAATCCATCTCATGTAAACCAAGAATATTAAGCTGCAAGCAATATTTTAATATAGATTTTAATTAAATTTAATCACTTCATCCCAGCTCAAAATTCTTCAACTCCCTCTATAATTTAAACTAATTAATAATATTAAAAAAACTATGCCAGTTTAATAGAAGTAAATATCTGTACCTCAAGAAAGTTATACCTCAGCTTACAATATGAATCAGATTCCATATTAGCAGATATATGCCTAACCTGCTCTGATCAATTAGTAATAATACTATTAAGTTCAATTTAATAAAAATAATTTGAAAAATTTTGTCATTACTAATTACTTAAAATTAGTTTTAATTTTATTTTATAAAGAAGAAATTTTTATCATTATATTGCATTTTTTCTATTAAAAGTAAAAATAAATAAGTCCAACCTCAACTCCACAATACTAATATTAATATAATATGTAAGTATGCTAGAATTAAAATTGTTATTAATTAATGTTTAATTAAAACTGAATAAATATTAGATGCAGCCTCAACCACAACATCAGATGATGCTTAATCAGCACCAACAGTTGTAACAACAACCACTTATGATGAAATCCTCATCAAAATGTTGCTCAAGAGATTCAAATCCCAATGAGGGGATTGTGAATGATAACTAGCAAGCTAGTCACATCAATTGTAGTATATAATTTGTTAAAATAATATTATGAATCAATAACAACAAGATGGTCTGATGAGCAAAGATTCTTTATAAGCTACCCAATGTAGTAATTCAAGAATATTTTAAATTCCTTATCTCATCTATCAAGATTAATCATTAATTTCTTATAAATCAACACTTCACCTCAAATTCTCTATATTTCATTTGATCAATAAAATATGGAATTTTTTTATTTTCTGGAAAAATGCGAAATCTTTACATAATATAATAATGAATAAAAATATCAGCGTCTATATTCTTAATTATTGTGAAAAAAATCGTTAGTAACACTTTACATTAAAATATTAACTTAAATATCTTTAAAGAGAATTCTTAGTTACAATTAAATCAATATTAAATACTTTCTTAATATTAATTATTGAAAATTTTAAGATTTGATCGAGCATACTCAAAAAATATACCTGGAAACAACATCTATATAACTCTGTGAAAAAATTTATAAAATAACTCTGAAGATGTAAGATATACATAAATCTCCCTGCAAAATAAATACAATTGAATAGTCAACCTTAAACTAAAAAAATTTAATTCAATAAAAATAAAGTTGGAAAATATTATATAAATGTTAATTTAAAAAGATTATAGACTCAAACTTATTTAAAAGCTTTTATTCAAGTTAAAATCTATAAAATCTCTTATATTCAATAATTTATTTTTGAAATTAAATTTGTGATTAATAATTAACAAACAGAATAAAATTATATATTTCTATTTTAATACTTAAAATCAAGCAAATATAAAATCGACTCTTAAGATAAGCTCTGTGTCTTTTATTCTAAAAATGTAAAACACTTTTAAATTAAGTAGATAATTATCTTGAAATCTACTATATTATACTTTCTACATTATCGTATAAAGAATAAGCATTTTGAAATTAAAATTATTCATCCATTTTTTAAATTATGATTTACATTCTTTGCTACTCAAATTGAATAATATTACAGAACACTAAATGAACTTATAGAATCTTATAATTCACTTCATCATTTAAAAATCATCCTTGCTGTCATTCATTTATTTATGAAATCTTATATTAAAAAATTAACACAAATTATTAATAAGCTTTCTAATACTGCTCATTCAAGTGTTTTGTAAAAAATTATATATTTTCTTGTTTTAAAATATTAAATTGTGATTTAATTTACTTAAATTAAATTAATGGCAGTTTTGATTTTTAAAAAATATAATTTTACTGATTGTTTAGTATTTTATCAATACTAATATAATTAATCCTATAATTAACATTAATTTAAAATAAAATAATGTGATTAAAAAATATATTGTTGATCTACTTCCAGAGGAAAAAAAATTTTAAATATAAAAATTATTCATTCTACAATTCAATTAATTAATAATTTAATTTAAATTAATACTAAAATAATTAATTTAAAGTGAGAAAATTATAAAAAATAAGAGCATTAATTGAAATATAAATAGAAAAGAAAAGTAATAGATTATAATATATATATTGTATTCTTACACATGTTTTATAAATTAATATAATATGATTTTATGATTTTTAACTTACTTTTTTTTGTTTATAGATTTGAAATTATTTTATGACAAATTAAACATGAATCCAAATCAGTAAATGCATTAGAATTTCAATGGAACCGAAAATAAATATAAAAAAGTTTAAAATTTATTAAAAACTAAATATAATAAATTTACTTGGAAATATTTAGAAAATCAGGTTCAGCCTGGTTATGTACCTATTGCTTAGTAAGACCTTGGCAATAAAATAAAAATATTATTAATAAATTAGTTTAACAAGGACTTATAAATTTTAATTAGATTAAAAATAATTATTTAATTAATAAAGCTCAATTATTTTTCTAAGAAAAATAAATTTGATAAACAAAATTTATGCTTTAGTAAAAAAAATGAGTAATAAATTTAAAAATCTAAAATTATGCAAATTATACCCTTTATATTAATGCTATTAGAAATATAAATAATAACATTATTTAAATAAATTTGAGTTTTCAATGGCTAAAAGCATCCCTAAATCAAGCAGGAGCCTCTGTAGTTTAAATTAAAATATATTTTTTATAATATTTAATAGAATATAAATGAAACATATATTTACACATATTTTATATAAGTAGTGGTATACTTTGAAGATAATTCAGTTGCTTGTGAGCGTTGTTATAATTATTGTATAAAATATTACATCCCAATTTTTATTTTACAAAATTAATTATTATACCTTGATTCTTTCTTTCAACATTGCATTTAACTACGATCAGCACCAAGTGGTTTAAATTAAATAATAAATTTACATATAAAATTTAATAAATTAACATAAATTTAATATGGTAGTCTTGACAAGCTATAGCTTCTTTACTATTGCATACCACGCCATTAAATATTAATATGACATTTTCTATAATAATAATTAAAATTGCTTAATTGAAATTATAATATAATTTTATTTAATTAACGGAGAATCAAAAGTTAACTTACTTCAGGCATCTACAGTGATTATTGCATAATAAATTAAAAATAAATTGATAATTATTTACAAAATTTATTGCATTATTTAAAATTAATTTGCATACAGTTCAACGATGCTCTCACTTGTCTTCATTTACTTCATCTACAGCCTGGTAAACTACAGAAACTACGGCTATTATTCAGGGTATAATAGAAATTTCTCAACAATTTATAATTTAAATATCTCCACCCAATAAATAGAATATATAATCAATAAAAAAGTTAGTTTTATTTTACTTAGTTAATTTTAATAAGTATAAAAAATAAAGTATAAGAAACTAAGCAATGAACCTTTAAAAATAATTCAAACGACATAAAGTGTTTTTTTATAATGATATACAGTTAAATAATTAACAATTAAAACTCTAAAATAATGGTCTTAGATTAATTATTAGTATAAAATTTGTTTTTAACATAATTTGGATTTTTATCTATTAATGATTAATTTTTCAATTTAAAAATTTATAATTGTACTAATTATTATTTATTGAATCTTCATCTTAAACGAGGCATTTTATATTCTCAGTGCAATTAGTAATTAAATTTTTAATCATTTCTATATAACAAGGAAGTAATTAATTTTTTTTTAGAATTCTATTCATGATTTGCGTGAGAATTGAGAAGAAGCATTTAATGTTAGGCAATGAATTAAGTCAAAATACTAATCAATATTAACCAACTAATCAAGCATTTCAATAAATTGTTCCTAATCAAAATAAATTAATAGTAACTTTATATGTTATTATTTAAAATATAAATTAATTTTTAGTCCCAATATAATAGTTATCATACTTAGAATTATGCTAAGTTTTGTCATAAATTAACTTCTTAAATAAAATTAAGAAACCTATTTTAGAAAAACCATAAAAGTAAAAATAGTATTATTAATCAGTAAGTAAAAATAATTTATTAATCAGTTTAATTAAGTCTAGATCCCTTAGAGCTCAAATGCTATTAATTAAATATAAAAGAATATAAATTAATTTTGATAATGTTATTTTAATCAAATTTGACTTACTTAATCTTTCATTTTAATAAATAATTAAAATAAAAATTGTGTTTATAATAACCCTTAGATGCAACAGCAACTAGTATATCCAATTTAACAAGTCTACTAAGGATCCCACTCTAATGTTAATATGGTTCCTTAATCTCAATATTACTATTTAAATTTAATTAGTTATCAAATAAAAATAATCATTACTGTATTTATGCATCATTAAATTGATATAACAAACAACATTTGTAATTAAAAATGACTATTATTCTATAAAAATGACTTAATTAAAAGAAAATAATGCATAATGTAGTAAGTTTATATATCTCAGTGTAAAGCTAAATACTAATTTTTTCTCTTTAAATCTTTTAAAATTTATTTATTCTAATTATACATTAAACAATCTGATTTCTATTTGAATTTTTAGTTTGATTTTTCATTAAATTCATGATTACTAAAAGTATATTAAAATGAATTGCCAAAAAGTTTTTATCAAGTAATCTGAAATATATTATTACTGTTGCATCTTATCATTTTCAATTATTGAGGGATTATATTATATATTTTGGAAAATAATTAATCAAGATTATAGAGTTCTTAAAATCTGATTAATTGTAATCTTTATATTTGTCCTCAATTTTTATAATAATTTTGAAATTAAATTAGTTAAGAATTTGAAATTATTATAAAATAAGTAATGATTCTTTTAGGAAAGCTTACTTGAAGAAAAATTAATCTAGATTTAGATTTAAATTAATTTACTTCCGATATATAACATAGATTCATTTATCAACTATGAACTTACTTATTTTTTTGGATTAAAATAGAGCTTTTTACTAAGAGGACTATATTTTATTTTATATTAATTCTTATATCAAATGATATCCTACAATAAAATTTATTAATAAATTCTAAATAAGCAATAGCAGCTCTATTACTAACCTGTAGCCTAACAAGTTCAATTCCAAAATTAGCCACTTCATTAGTAAATTAATATTTAAATTTATTTTAAAATATAATTCATAATGAATTATTTATACATCCATAATTTCAAGTTAATATCTATCTATTAATTTAATTAGTAGATGTAGTACTCAATGGCATAGCAAGATAATTAGTTCTAACAACCCCACTTGATGAATCAATTTATAATATATTTAATTTAATTAATCCAGTGCAGACAGTTTCAAACAATTTTATAAACTTGTAAATATTCATAATTTAATAATACTTTTTAATTAAATTAATAAGTTGCCTTAGGAAAAATCGTCGATAGTTAAGTCAACGTTCTTTAAATTAATTGTATATATGTTTATTATAATAATATTGTAATTATCTTTAATAAGATAAGGCAGAATGAATCTGATATAATTTCATAACTATTATATATGATAATAAAAATAACTCTTGAAATTTATATATAATATTTCAAAATTTTAATCTAAATCCTTCAAATCCAAGAAAATTTAAAAATGCCAACAAAATCAATTATAATTAAATCTTAATTTTTAAAAACTAGTTTATTTAATTTAAATACCACAAATCAAAGATTATTTTAGTTTTTTCTGTAAACAATATATTTAAACAATATGTATGCTTTTATAATATAAAAATACATAAGACTATATTTTACTCGTAAATATTGTGAACTTATAAAGTTTATTAATTTTATTTAGTAATTCTATCAATAATTTACTTATGTTTTTGTATAATTTTTATAGAGTTAATTTGATTTAACTTTCATTAAATAAAATCTAGTATTGATTTTATCAGATTCATATAGTTAATTTAGAATAAATATTAGTAAAATCAAAAGAATTAATATGGTATTTAAATTGGTATTTAAAAATTCACTAAATATAGAATTATTATTAAAAATATAATACTTTTAAGGCAGAAATAATTAATAATGATTATATAAATAGAAAGAGAAGAAAAAATATTTGAGAAAATTAATTATATACATAATTACTAATTTTCAAATAAAGTAAATAGTAATAAATAAACAATTTATATAGTAGAAATACATTTTAATTAGAAAAAGTAAATTAAATATTTTTATTATTATTTAAAGCTTTATAGAATTTAATACTGGGGCTTAAGCCATCCAGATAGTTATTAGCTTTTTATTTCATCCTTTTCACTTTTGACACCATACCATAAGTCAACTCTCTTCTGGGTTATTGAAGAATGAAATTATAAAATATTAAACTATTGGCAATAAAATTTATGAAAACCTTAATAAAATGGTAATAGTCCAAAAAGAGAATTCAAAATTAGCTGGACTTATTATTGGCAGAACCTCTCTATCACATCGCAGAAAAGAGAAAAAAAGTACTGCCAATAATAAGTCCAGCTAATTTTGAATTCTCTTTTTGGACTAGTACCATTTTATTTAGGTTTTCATAAATTTTATTGCCAATAGTTTAATATTTTATAATTTAAATTTAACTTCCTAAGTCAATTGTATTTTAAAAAAAGTAAATCCCATTATAAATTAGGAATTAAAGTTGGAATTAAGAACAATTAGATTAAAATTCAATTATTATTGGGTGAAATTAAATTTAATTGAACCAAAATAAAGTTTACACATCTCAATTGGTTTATTTATAGAAACTGATTAATCAAACTTATGGTTTTCGTTATTAAATAAATTATATATAATTTCAGACAATTATGATATTTTTAAAATTTCATTACTTTATTCTCCAATATTAGTTAATTAGAGTTTATATGCATATAGAAATATCTCAAAATTTTTTTCAATGATGGTGATTTCAAGCATTTTAAATAAAATAAAAGCTCTAAATTATTATTTGTTAGAGAACCCTGAATGATTGTATATTATTCCATTTACCCAGCAGTTTTTGGCATTAATTTTCATAAATTACTATAAAAAAGGAATTATTTCTTTATAAAAATTGTTAAACAAATTAAGAATTGACTAAATTTAGACATTAAAACAATTGAGTTTTAAATTAAAAATTGTCAAATAATTTAAGATAATACAAAGGAAAATGCAGAAATATATTTGTTGCCTATCATATTTTTAAATTGAGGGAAGTAAATAGAAATAATAATTAATATTTCAAAAAATCAATACAATTAGGGACAATTCTGATTTATATTTTCCGACTTTCAAAAATAAAATCTAAAAAACCTTAAGAGGAGATTTATATATATATATATATATATATATATATATATGTCATATTCATATTATTAATTTCCGCAAAGTAATTTTAACTTAAATGAGTTAGATTAGTGTTCACTATAAAAGAAATTTTGTTATATTATTTATTATCTACAAGGCTTATTTATTAATGATAGTAGTAATAGAGGAAATGCTAATACTTAATGATAAATACTTTAAATTAATCTAAAATATAGTTTGAATTATTACTATAAAATGGCACTGTAAATCAATCAATCAATCACTTCACTCTGTTGACAGTCTTGAAAGTAATGCCACTTCTAAGCATGTCAGGAAACTTATAATGAAATATCAAAGCTCACTCGTTTTTTAAAATTGTGACAAATTCAATACTTTAAGCCTGCATAAGTAATTATATGGAAACAACTTTTATTTTGAAAGATGTTTTGAAAAATAAATATTATTCACTAAAATTGTTTTTAAATACATTGTACAATTACATACTGATTTAATAGTGGTAGTGAATCGCTAAAGGCAAGGGAAATTAAAAAAGAGATCAAAATTTAATTAGAGATCTCTATATATAATAATCACTTTTATTAATTGCATATATATTCATATTAAATAGGGGCCATTAATTATTAATTATGGCATTAGGTTTTTTAATGGAATTTACCTACCCTATTGTTTTCTCTTAGATGAAGTAAAGACAGAATATTGGTACTCCTGAGTATTTAGCACCAGAAGTTCACCTGAAAGTGCAGTAAGACTAGTAGCGACTGAATGAGTTTCTACCCCAATATGTGCTTCCAAAATCATAGATACATCATTTCTCCATCTCCAATATTTTTTGTCTCTCTTGTGCTTGTTGTGCGCTCACCGAATATATATGCAATTAATAAAAGTTACATACTGATTTACTTTGATTTTGAAATATCGTTTTCACTAAACTTAAATGTGAATTTAAGTACACTTTTTTTCATTTTTAAAAAATTTATATTTTTCTATATTTAATAAACATCATGAATATTTTTTGCTATAATTTTATAATTTCAAAAAATAAATTCTAAATCTTGCATTAAATTAAGAAACTTAAGAGAATTTATATTAATTGCTCTGTTAATAATTTTTCATCTTTATGATAAAAACTTCAAATTTAAATCAAAATTATATGAATTAATTAACATTTAAGTTAAATATTAAATTTATAATAATTCATGATAATTAGGAATATCTATTATATCAAATTTATATAATTTACAATTTGTTAAACATTAAGAGATAAAAAAATCAGATAATTTATATACAATTTGAATGAATAAATTGAATTTATTCAATAATTAAGTATTAAATTTAAATATTTGAGTTATTTTATTTTATTTGCAAGAAAATTTAATTTACATAACTTGTATTTGAAAATCTTTCTAAGAATGCTAATAAAGAAAATCGTTTAATGAAATAATGCTATTACAAGATTTAAACTGGAATTTAAATAGATTCATATTTCTTGATTATAATAAATATTAAAATCTCTTGAAGATAAAATTAAAATTTGATAATTATGCAAAATACAAGAGTATTATTAAATTTTAAAATATTAAGATGAATCCATAGCAGTAACAGTATTAAAACCCTAGAATAAACTCAGACAACTACTCTGAGGGAGCAAGCTATGCCCCACTCTAGCAGTAAGACCAGTACAATCAAAACCCCAAAACCCTTTCAGTAGTTTGATTGAGTTTTTGATTGATAAAAGTAGACTATTAGTGCATACTTTATTAGGGTTTTAATAGGGTTTATGTAGGGGTTTAATGTTTAAATATTAGTATTTTAAGTGATTATATGCGAGGTTTGGGTTCAGTTTATGACAGTGACTATATAGATTTATTGTTTAAGTTGCGATATGAATGTGATGAATATAATGAATAACTCAAGCCTGTTCTGAATTATACGTCTATAGCAAGGCTACTCCATAAATCTCCAGCAACTGTGAGGTCTCACTGTCTATTAGCATTGAATTTAAAGAGACAGCAGCTTAATTCTAAGCCTAAAAGACCCCTAAAATTTTAGCAGCATCATATCAAATATCTAATTAATGATAAGACTCTTAAATACTGGGCTCATTTCTCTCTAGACTAGAGAGCTGTGATGTTTCATCGCCAATTTCCTGAGCTTCACATATCTGCTTAATCGATAGCGAACATATAAAAAAGAATGGAATACCTTACAAGACAGTCAATCGCATTAAGAGAGTGATTGACTTTAATGTTCCATTATATAAGAATAATTTAAATTATATATTCGATTAAATGCAGAGGTCTTAAGAGCATAATATAAAGTTCATACACGCTGATGAAGCTGTATTTACATTCAATACATTTATATCAAGGTCTTGGTACAAGAGGTATAGTAATATAGAAGTTTATGACTAAAAAGTTAAATGTAAACTCATGCAATTCTTGGAGGAATAAGTGAAGATAGTGGCCTCGAGACTTATGTTATTCACCCTCGTTCTATAAACACTGAATAATATATTAAATTCTTGCAATAACTCAGAGATAAGTAAGCTGACTAAGAAATTATTCTATTCGTTGATAACTTGTCAGTTCATAAAACTAAAGACTCAAGGAAGGAATATGAAAGGCTAAACATAACACCTGTATTTAATGTTCCTTACAGCCCTTAGTTCAATGGAATTGAATTATATTGGGGGTTATTGAAAGGTCATTATAAGAAATTGCTGCTCTACAATCTGATGCATGATTTAAAGTAGATACAGTCGATTTTATTAAGAGTGCTGCTAAGAGAGTCAGCGATGAGAAAGCTAAAGTATGCGCAAGAGAAGGGAGATTTTGTGTATATAAACAAGTATTAGATTTAAACGAATGAATAAGTTCACATAATAAATTTGCCCGTAAACGGATTTGGCTTCTCTTTCTTTTCTTCCTCTTAAGGCTTGCCTGGGCCCATGTTTCTTCTCTTAGTGCCAGCTCCTGCATCTATGTTCATCTCTTCTGGCTTTTATAAATCTTTGAAGAGCCTCTTACTCAATTCATGTTTTACTTGAGACTTTCTCTCTCTTTTTAATTTGCTGCCTCTTTCATCAAGTATATAGCAATACCACGTTTTTCTATAAAATTAGAAGACCAAGCTTACTAGAGATAAAAGGATGCTTTTGAAGTTCCTACAGCCAGGTATCACTTATTTTAATACCTTGCTTCTCTTTTTCTTCAGGAGAGATGCTGCAGCGTTTCTTATGAGCTTCGTAAATAACTTCATTTAAGTACTCAGGTATCAAAGTTGCAAGAACACCAAAGAAGAAATTTCTCTCTGGAAACTTATTAGAGAGCTGTAGCTTTGATGGAAGGTAGAGAGCTACGTCCGGATCACTCATAGCATCGTCATATAGGTTTGTCACTGATATTTCAGGATAGTTAGGTATCTCTATCATCCTAATATCATTAGACTTAAAAGCTTTTTTCTCTTCACTCAAAAAGGCTTTTAAGAATGAGATTTTAGTTCCCTCCTAAGTTGGCAAGAACAATCCAACTATAATGGATTTATTAAACTTACTTAAGAACTTACCTTGCTATAGCAAATATCTATAAAGGTCCTCTTTACTTCGAAATTTTCCTATCAAATCTTGAGATTAAATTCTCTTCATTGCATCATTCATAGACTCCATCTTGCTTCCTCTTTCTAGAAATGTTAATGAAATTTAAAATTATGGATATCCATTCTAAGTTTATTAAAATCTTACTACTAAATAGGGAGGACCTGCTGGAGGTCAACCTTGAAAAGATATTCGGAGAAGCATTGAAAAACTTGCTCCAAGTTTCACAGATTGATTTACAATTTTATCAAACTTTCTCCATTAAATTGCTCCTAATAATGTTTAATTATTTTAGGAGTTCCTCCAAATTAAGTTCATACTTTATTAGGACTTAAATTTTAAGGTTAAAACTTAATTAGGAGCATATTAAATTGAAAAATGTTTAATAACATTACCTCCAAATTAAGTTCAAACTTGATTTGGAGGACCTCCTAGAGAAACAAAACTTCATTAGGAGTATTTTAATTTACTAAAATGTATAAAATTCTCATAAAATATGCCAACTTAGAGTCTTTATGGTTAGTTAATTTTCTTAACTCTCAGCAAAGAATCTACCAGAGTTTCTTATACTCGACTACTATAGTTTATCTAGGTAGATTTTATCATTATTATAATAAAATATATCAGCAAACTAAAATGAGCGCTAATCTCTTAAGAAGAGCGGCATTACTTGGATCAAGTCAATAAAAGTTATCATTCCAGCAACCAAGAAAGGAGAGACCAGAGACGCTTGTACTCAGTGGGAGCCTACTTATGACAACTTTGATCAGTCTAGCTTTGATATTTAAATATAAGTTAAGTAGGAGGTTATCAAAGAAGCTGTGCAAATTGAGGAGGAGGTTAAACAACCCGCCATAGAGCATTATAAATCCCAGCCAAAGTTGACTATTAATGCAAAGAATGCAATAAAGTTTTCCCTTACAAGTCAACTTATAAGAGACACTTGAGAGATTTACACAACGATTTGCCAAGGTTATATCTCAAGCATTAAAAGAAATCTGGGAAGTATGTCTGTGAGTTCTGTGAGAAGCCATATTCTCATACTAGAGACATCAAAGTGCACTTAAAGAAAAAGCACATTAAAGTTTTGTCTTTATTCATGAACCTACAGGGAATAGATTCCTCTAAAAGAGAAGATCAAGAAACTCAGTGGAGTCTCTTAGATTTGAAGTCTAGAAGTAAGTTAAATTGAAGAAAGCAGTCAAGAATTTTCCAGTCTCCGAGATCAATAAAATCATGGTTAAAATAGAGGCAATGAAGATTCCCATATTAAAAATTATTGACTTAGATTCTTGCCTAGAAAGCTACCTCACTCTTGAAGATAAAATAGAGAAGAGAGTCATTGATGAATAATATGCTTATAAGATATATCCTTTCAATTACTTCCTGCTGATGACAAGTTCCAAATGGAATTTGCTAATGATTATTATGCTCTTTAAAAGGCAAAGTTAAGAGTGTAGGCATATCATCTAGCTTGATGCTATTTTACTTGGTAAAGATCATGTAGCCTTCAGGCTTCCATTACTTGAAATGACTTACAGAGAATTCTTATCTGAGAATAGATGTCAGAGATAAATTAGCTTGATAGTATAGCAGATAGTTGAAGGAATTGATGAGCTTCACAAGCTAGGCTATGTTCATAGAGACTTAAAGCCAGAGAACATCATGATGAACTTTCAGCCTCTTAGAGTTTACATTATTGACTTCAACAGAGCACAAAGAGTGCAAGCCTCTGCATAAGGAAATGTATACGGCACTCCTGAATATTTCCAGAGAGAGAGGATTGGAGAGATGGAGACACTTAATGGGATATCTGGGCTCTAGCAGTAATAATAATAGAGAGCGACATGCCAAGAGATTACTTTAGCCGCAGGGGTGAGAGAGATTCTAAGCAGAGAATCAAACAATATCTCGATAAAAAAGAATAAATGGAGGTCTTAGAGAACTTGCATACTCAACTATTATCAAGCCAAGCTAAGAGAATTAGCAAACAATAGAAACAATCAAACATCAACTTAGAAAGATAAAATTCAGAGAACTGTCACATGACTCTAAGCTTATGTTTGTGTTAAATATTTTAAAAACTCGCTTGTTTTACTTACTTAAAATACTAATATTTAAACATTAAACCCCTACATAAACCCTATTAAAACCCTAATAAAGTATGCACTAATAGTCTACTTTTATCAATCAAAAACTCAATCAAACTACTGAAAGGGTTTTGGGGTTTTGATTGTAGTGTATAAAATTAAATCCATTCATCTCCTATACATATATAGACTTGACATTTATATTAACCTTAATTCAATTAAACTCACTTCAACTTAATTTAAACCCCTTAAGAAATTTTTCTTCTCTTCTCACAAAAAATTGTCCCTCATATATCCTCATTTTTTAGGATGAATGGTAGCCATGAATATAACCATTATTATTATTATAATGATGTACAGAAATAAATACTGGGGCTTAGGATATCCAGAAAGTTTAATGCTATAATTTTTGGGAATCTAACTCAATCTTAGTCAAGATCTAGGAGTTGTGGTACCCATATTCTGGTCATTGGTATGCCTTATTTGTTCACTGCCATGATTAATTTTCCTTGACAAGTGCTTGTAGTTCAGTAAAAAAAACCCTTTTCTTTGCAAAGTCTTATTGTAAGGGTTTGTTAAAGAAGGGAAACCCCAAATATTGCTAAAATAGAATTGAATCAGGAAATTGTGAAAATAAAATTAAAATTAAATAATTAATATAATTAGACCAATGGAAAAATGCGTAAACCCCAAATCCCCTCAATTTCAAACCCCCTGTGTTTTTGTTGCCATGTGTCATTTTTTTATTAGTAGTTGGTAAAAAAAATTAGGGGGCTGGTCAAAATTATATATGTATTTGTAAAATTTGATACATCTCAAATTTAGGGGTCTGTATAATTAGGGAAGTTGGGAGATTTGCGAAATTAGCGATTTCAGAGATTTGCGTAGTTTAGGCCAAAATAGGGACTTTTTCATAAAAACCTCTCTCATTTACCGAAAAGGGGCTTGAAAGTAGAGTAACTCCATTAAAATTTGGAAGTTTTGCCAAAATATGGCATTCATGCATGATTGCGATAATATAAAGGCAAATGCAACTAAGTAGAATCGCTAAGGAAGTGGCCATTTTAAGAGAGCAAATGTGAAATAGAAGCAGTATTTTAGAATCGAGTGTTGTAAAGAGTGAATTAGGAACATTTTTAAGTAAAATATAAATAGTGTTATTAATTATAATAATCTGCGATGAATTTAAAACTGAAATGACAGGGGAAATTGTAAAGGGAAACAGGTTTTATACACTACTTCAGCTATGAAACAATCATCATCACACAAAACATAACCGAAGAGTGTGAATCCACTTCTTGATACTGAATGCCCACATCCCCTGGATGTCTTCTTTTCTTAAATTCTGAACGATTTCAGAAACCTCTTCACCAATTGCTGCCTAAAAGTGTAAAGCCCATTAAAACTTACTTGTTCTGAATAGTGTCCATCTTCATCTCCTTCTTTGTAAAGGAGAATAACTGCTCAATTGGATTGAGCCAAGGCGAGTATTCGGCGTTGAAGAGCACATTCACTTTGAACTTTCCGGCTGTGGCTAACATCTCTGAATATTTATGAATGACTGCGTTGTCCATCAGCAGGACCACTTTCTTAGAGTGTAGTTCTTTGTCAGTTCTTACACTGCGTAAGGTATGGTAGATAAAGTTTTCAAAGAGAACTGAGTCAAAAGCTCCTTCTATCACTTGACTGGAGATAATTTTATCCTAGGAAATCGCAGCAATATAAGACATTGAGAATTGCTATCTCTTAGCTGAGCTTTTCTTAATTGACAACTCTCTCACTTTCATCCCATAGTGTCCCAGGTTCTGCTTCATCTCACTCTAGTATTCCTTAATGCTTTTCAAGTGAGGGTCTATAAATAGCTGGGGCCAAAGCTTTTAGTAAGAGCCCCTTTCACTCTGCAAGTTTCCCTGCTCTGACCCAGGGTTCGATGAGTCTTTTTGGAAGCTACTTGAGAGTTTTAATTTCCTAGGAGTGACCGCAAACCGACTTTCCAACTTGGTTTCGGCACCTAGGTCAATAGACTTCTTCCTCGAAGATTCCAGTTTTAGTTTTGATATTTTATCGAGAATAGGAGTTAAACCACTCTTCACTTTTGAAGCTGAATTGTCTTCAGACACCACTGATTTCACTGAACTATTTATGCGGAAACTCTGAAAAGTTTTAGTCAAGCTGAATTTCTAGTTGGAGGTCTCAGGGACCTCTAATATCGGGGAGAGGTCCTTTGTAAATGCAAACCGAGTTTTCATTGAAGGGGTCTGAAGTTGCTTTTTTTATGGTTTCAGTTATGGATTTCCCTAAATGTATTATTCATTAATAATTACCTTAGTATTTTCAATGGTTTTCTAACTATAATTACTGGTTTTCGATGACTACTTTGACCCCCTTAGAAATTTCGCTCCATGAATTTAGATTGGAGTGCTGACATGATTCTTTGGCGTCTAGGATATTTCTTAAACCCCTATCTTACCTTAGGTTCTATAAAGCTTTTAATTGCAAAATTGCTAATTGCTTACGAAATTGACTTAGCCATACCGAATTTTCCACTTTTAATATTTCCAACCTTTTAATTACAATTTTTAGAAAACTCTAAGTCAAATGAATTTGAAATCTTCTCTGATTATTCCCCCAACATTTTCAATTTTTTCCAGGTGGAAGCTCTCTGAGAATTTTGAAGTTGAAGAATCAGAACTTTGATTCATTTTGAGGAGCATTTTTCCATACAAAAGTCTGTCATCGCTAGCGAGGATCATGCTATCATTTTGCAACCTTTTTTATCGCTTCTGTAAATTTGCAGAATCTCGATGCATATCTTTAATGTTGAAGCTCCATTACTTTGAGGGCATCGAGTCCGATCGGAAGTTGCTCTCATCAACTGAAATGATAACTGCATCCTCATATAAGAACTGAGCCAACAACCTGCTAATCCAGAGTCTCTTCTCATTGAAGTTCGGGTCTCTATACTTTGTATTAGCAGCCTGAGTTTTCCCATATCTTAGATGGAACTTATCTCACAGAATCTTTTGAAGAGTGGTAACGCAAGGCACCTTAAGTAGCTTCCACTCTGGCTTTGTTTGAGCCAGGTTTAATAAATAATTATGAAGCTTCTATCCTGTAACTTCGTAAATTCCGTCCTGTTCTAGGTAGGCCTGGATAGAATCAAGCAAGAGCTAGTTCCCACAAACTCCTTTTCTACCCACTTTCTTTTGTGGTTCAGGATCAAGAATCTTATGCTTGACCTCGTACTTAAACTTTTCGATAGTCTTATATACAACATCCACATCCATCCTCAATTTCTTAGCCACTTGACGAGGCTTTAATTGTTCGTTATAGTATAGATTTATAACCTCTAATTTCTTACATGCGAGCTTAGCTTCTCTTTTCTTCAAAAAAGGATTGCTACTTAACTTCTAGGATTTGCCTTTTTATTTAATTGTCTCGTTGAGAGCATCTATTAAATTTTGACTCCCTCTAAGAGCTCCTCGTTACTAATTAACTTTGCATCCTCCTGTAATATTTTTGCTTGTGTCGCTTTCTTAATTATTCATAACTGGTTTATTCCTGATTCTGGCAAGTCGAAAACTTTGAAGGTAAGCTTCAAGGAATTTGCAAAGCTCATCATCATTTTATATGTAACAAACATCAACATTGCTAGCTAAATATTCTTGAATTTTTTCTTAAGGAAGTTTTATGATTGCTCCACCTGTAAGCTTCTAGATTTGTACAGGGACTTCACCACTGTTTAACAGTTATCCAGAATTGTATGTGAACTTTGTTGACTAAATAACGTTTGGTAATAATTTACCAAGCACGACAGGAGTCCATTTAGCAATAGATTTCTCTTAAGCCTTAACTTTGCTTGGCTTGATTTCAGTCAGGGCATTAGTGATGAGAAATTCGTCGCTCAAATATTGAATTCTGTGAGCAAGAAACTCCTGAATAAGACGCATCCTTAGACTCTTCTTAAGTGTGCTATTATATTTGCTGCCTAGGGGTATTAGTTCTTTAGTCCCTCATTTATTAATAGCTTTTATCTTTATAGCTAAGCTTAATTAAAATTATTTAGGATATTTGGATACATTGTTTATAATTTTATAAGAAAGAAACAATGAAATATCACTCTCTCAATGGAAACGTAAAATTCAAACTCATTCCGACAGATATTGACAAGATTATCTATGCTTACAAGAAAGGAGA
>ARYC01018360.1:0-12023 GCA_000711775.1 Oxytricha trifallax
TTGTCAGTTCATAAAACTAAAGACTCAAGGAAGGAATATGAAAGGCTAAATATAACACCTGTATATAATGTTCCTTACAGCCTTAGTTCAATGGAATTGAAATATATTGGGGGTTATTGAAAGGTCATAATAAGAAATTGCTGCTCTATCATCTGATTGCATGACTTGAAGATAGATACAGTCGATTTTATTAAGAGTGCTGCTAAGAGAGTCAGCGATGAGAAAGCTAAAGTATGCGCAAAAGATGGGAGATTTTGTGTATATAAATAAGTTTTAGATTTAAACGAATGCATAAGTTCACATATTAAATTTGCCTGTAAAAGGATTTGGCTTCTCTTTCTTTTCTTCCTCTTAAGGCTTGCCTTGGGCCTATGTTTCTTCTCTTAGTGCCAGCTCCTGCATCTATGTTCATCTCTTCTGGCTTTTATAAATCTTTGAAGAGGCTCTTACTAAATTCATGTTTTACTTGAGACTTTCTCTCTCTGTTTAATTTGCTGCGCTCTTTCATCAAGTATATAGCAGCACTAGGTTTTTCTATAAAGTTAGAAGACTAAGCTTACTTGAGATGAAAGGATGCTTTTAAAGTTCCTACAGCCAGGTATCACTTATTTTAATACCTTGCTTCTCTTTTTCTTCAGGAGAGATGCTGTATCGTTTCTTGTGAGCTTCTTAAATAACTTCATTTAAGTACTCAGGTTTCAGAGTTGCAAGAACACCAAAGAAGAAGTTTCTCTCTGCCAACTTATTAGAGAGCTATAGCTTTGATGGAAGGTAGAGAGCTACGTCCGGATCACTCATAGCATCGTTATATAGGTTTTTCACTGATATTTCAGGGTAGTTAGGTATCTTATCATCCTAATTTCATTAGACTTAAAAGCTTTTTTCTCTTCACTCAGTAAGGCTTTTAAGAATGAGATTTTAGTTCCCTCCTAAGTCGGCAAGAACAAACCAACTATAATGGATTTATTAATCTTACTTAAGAACTTACCTTGCTATACCAAATATTTATAAACGTCCTCTTTACTTCGAAATTTTCCTATTAAATCTTGAGATTAAATTCTCTTCATTGCATCATTCATAGACTCCATCTTGCTTCCTCTTTCTAGAAATGTTAATGAAATTTTAAATTATGGATATCCATTCTAAGTTTATTAAAATCTTACTACTAAATAGGGAGGACCTACTGGAGGTCAACCTTGAAAAGATATACGGAGAACAATTGAAAAACTTGCTCCAAGTTTCACAGATTGATTTCCATTTTTATCAAACTTTCTCCATTAAATTACTCCTAATAATTTTTAATTATTTTAGGAGGTCCTCCAAATTAAGTTCGAACTTTATTAGGAGTTAAATTTTAAGGTTAATTAATTAGGAGCATACTAAATTTAAAAATGTTTAATAACTTTACCTCCAAATTAAGTTCATACTTGATTTGGAGGATTCATAGAGAAACAAAACTTCATTTGGAGTATTTTAATTTACTAAATTGTATAAAATTCTCATAAAATATGTCAACAAAGAGTCTTTTATGGTTAGCTAATTTTCTTACCTCTCAGCAAAGAATCTACCAGAGTGTCTTTTACTCGACTACTATAGTTTATCAAGGTATTTTTTATCATTATTATAATAAAATATATCAGAAAACTAAAATGAGCGCTAACCTTTTGAGAAGAGCGGCATTACTTGGATCAAGTCAATAAAAGTTATCTTTCCAGCAACCAAGAAAAGTAGAGACCAGAGACGCTTGTACTCAGTGGGAGCCTACTTATGAAAACTTTGACCAGTCTAACTTTGAGATTTAAATATAAGTTAAGTAGGAGGTTATCAAAGAAGCTTTGCAAATTGAGGAGGAGGTTAAACAACTAGCCATAGAGCATTAATAAATATCAGCCAAAGTTGACTTTTAATGCAAAGAATGCAATAAATTTTTCCCTTACAAGTCAACTTATAAGACACTTGAGAGATATACACAACGATATGCCAAGGTTATATTTCAAGCATTAAAAGAAAGATGAGAAGTATGACTGTGAGTTCTGTGAGAAGCCATATTCTCATATTAGAGACCTCAAAGTGCACTTAAAGAAAAAGCACAATTAAAGTTTTGTCTTTATTCATGCACCTACAGGGAATAGATTCCTCTAAAAGAGGAGATCAAGAAACCCAGTGGAGTCTCTTAGAGTTGAAGTCTAGAAGTAAGTTAAAATGAAGAAAGCAGTCAAGAAATTTCCAGTCTCTGAGATCAATAAAATCATGGTAAAAATAGAGGCAAATGAAGATTCCCATATTAAAAATTATTGACTTAGATTCTTGCCTAGAAAGCTACCTCACTCTTGAAGAAAAAATAGAGAAGAGAGTCATTAATGATGAATAAAATGCTTAAAAGATATATCCTATCAATTACTTCCTTGATGATGACAAATTCCAAATGGAATTTGCTAATGAATATTATGCTCTTTAAAAGGCAAAGTTAAATGAGTGCAGGCAAATAATCTAGCTTGATGCTATTTTACTTGGTAAAGATCAAGTAGCCTTCAGGCTTCCTATACTAGAAATGACTTACAGAGAATTCTTATCTGACAATAGATGTCAGAGATAAATTAGCTAGATAGTATAGCAGATAGTTAGGGGATAGAAGAGCTTCACAAGCTAAGTTATGTTCATAGAGACGTAAAGCCAGAGAACATCATGATGAACTTTCAGCCTCTTAGAGTTTATATTATAGACTTCAACAGAGCTCAAAGAGTGCAAGCCTCTGCATAAGGAAATGTATACGGCACTCCCGGATATTTCCCAGAGAGAGAGGATTGGAGAGATGGAGACACTTAATGGGATAACTGGGCTCTAGAAGTAATAATAATAGAGAGCGACATGCCAAGAAACGATTACTTTAGCTGCAGGGGTGAGAAAGATTCTAAGCAAAGAATCAAACAATATCTCGATAAAAATAAAATAAATGGAGGTCTCAGAGAACTTGCATACTCAACTATTATCAAGCCAAGCTAAGAGAATAACAAACAATAGAAACAATAAAACATCAACTTAGAAAGATAAAATTCAGAGAACTGCCACACGACTCTAAGCTTATGTTTATGAGAAATAAATTAAAAACTCGCTTGTTATACTCACTTAAAATACTAATATTTAAACATTAAACCCCTACATAAACCCAATTAAAACCCTAATAAAGTATGCACTAATAGTCTACTTTTATCAATCAAAAACTCAATCAAACTACTGAAAGGGTTTTGGGGTTTTGATTGTAGTGTATAAAATTAAATCCATTCATCTCCTATACATATATAGACTTGACATTTATATTAACCTTAATTCAATTAAACTCACTTCAACTTAATTTAAACCCCTTAAGAAATTTTTCTTCTCTTCTCACAAAAAATTGTCCCTCATATATCCTCATTTTTTAGGATGAATGGTAGCCATGAATATAACCATTATTATTATTATAATGATGTACAGAAATAAATACTGGGGCTTAGGATATCCAGAAAGTTTAATGCTATAATTTTTGGGAATCTAACTCAATCTTAGTCAAGATCTAGGAGTTGTGGTACCCATATTCTGGTCATTGGTATGCCTTATTTGTTCACTGCCATGATTAATTTTCCTTGACAAGTGCTTGTAGTTCAGTAAAAAAAACCCTTTTCTTTGCAAAGTCTTATTGTAAGGGTTTGTTAAAGAAGGGAAACCCCAAATATTGCTAAAATAGAATTGAATCAGGAAATTGTGAAAATAAAATTAAAATTAAATAATTAATATAATTAGACCAATGGAAAAATGCGTAAACCCCAAATCCCCTCAATTTCAAAACCCCTGTGTTTTTGTTGCCATGTGTCATTTTTTTATTAATAGTTGGTCAAAAAATTTAGGGGGCTGGTCAAAATCATAAATGTACTTGTAAAAATTGACACATCTCAAATTTAGGGGTCTATATAATTAGGGAAGTTGGGACATTTGCGAAATTAGCGATTTCAGAGACTTGCGTAGTTTAGACCAAAATAGGGACTTTTTCATAAAAACCTCTCTCATTTACCGAAAAGGGGCTTGAAATAGGGTAACTCCATTAAAATTTGGAAGTTTTGCCGAAATATGGCATTCATGCATGATTGCGATAATATAAAGACAAATGCAACTAAGTAGAATCGCGAAGGAAGTGGCCATTATAAGAGTGCAAATGTGAAATAGAAGCAGTATTTTAGAATCGAGTGTTGTAAAGAGTGAATTAGGACATTTTTAAGTAAAATATAAATAGTGTTATTAATTATAATAATCTGCGATGAATTTAAAACTGACATAACAGGGGAAATAGTAAAGGGAAACAGGTTTTATACACTACTTCAGCTATGAAACAAACATCATCACACAAAACCGAACCGAAGAGTATGAATCCACTTCTTGATACTGAATGCCCACATCCCCTGGATGTCTTCTTTTCTTAAATTCTGAACGATTTCAGAAACCTCTTCACCAATTGCTGCCTAAAAGTGTAAAGCCCATTAAAACATACTTGTTCTGAATAGTGTCCATCTTCATCTCCTTCTTTGTAAAGGAGAATAACTGCTCAATTGGATTGAGCCAAGGCGAGTATTCGGCGTTGAAGAGCACATTCACTTTAAACTTTCCGGCTGTGGCTAACATCTCTGAATATTTATGAATGACTGCGTTGTCCATCAGCAGGACCACTTTCTTAGAGTGTAGTTCTTTGTCAGTTCTTACACTGCGTAAGGTATGGTAGATAAAGTTTTCAAAGAGAACTGAGTAAAAAGCTCCTTCTATCACTTGACTGGAGATAATTCTATCCTAGGAAATCGCAGCAATATAAGACATTGAAAATTGCTATCTCTTAGCTGAGCTTTTCTTAATTGACAACTCTATCACTTTCATCCCATAGTGTCCCAGGTTCTGCTTCATCTCACTCTAGTATTCCTTAATGCTTTTCAAGTGAGGGTCTATAAATAGCTGGGGCCAAAGCTTTTAGTAAGAGCCCCTTTCACTCTGCAAGTTTCCCTGCTCTGACCCAGGGTTCGATGAGTCTTTGTGGAAGCTACTTGAGAGTTTTAATTTCCTAGGAGTGACCGCAAACCGACTTTCCAACTTGGTTTCGGCACCTAGGTCAACAGACTTCTTCCTCGAAGATTCCAGTTTTAGTTTTGATATTTTATCGAGAATAGGAGTTAAACCACTCTTCACTTTTGAAGCTGAATTGTCTTCAGACATTACTGATTTCACTGAACTATTTATGCGGAAACTCTGAAAAGTTTTAGTCAAGCTGAATTTCTAATTGGAGGTCTCAGGGACCTCTAATATCGGGGAGAGATCCTTTGTAAATGCAAGCCGAGTTTTAATTGAAGGGGTCTGAAGTTGCTTTTTTAATGGTTTCAGTTATGGATTTCCCTAAAAGCATTATGCATTAATAATTACCTTAGTATTTTCAATGGTTTTCTAACTATAATTACTGATTTTCGATGACTACTTTCACCCCCTTAGAACTTTCGCTCCATGAATTTAGATTGGAGTGCTGACATGATTCTTTGGCGTCTAGGATATTTCTTAAACCCCTATCATACCTTAGGTCCTATAAAGCTTTTAATTGCAAAATTGCTAATTGCTTACGAAATTGACTTAGCCATACCGAATTTTCCACTTTTAATATTTCCAACCTTTAAATTACAATTTTAAGAAAACCCTAAGTCAAATGAATTTGAAACCTTCTCTAATTATTCCCCAACATTTTCGATTTTTTCCAGGTGTAAGCTCTCTGAGAATTTTGAAGATGAAGAATCAGAACTTTGATCCATTTTGAGGAGCATTTTCCCATACAAAAGTTTGTCATCGCTAGCGAGGATCATGCTATCATTTTGCAACCTTTTTTATCGCTTCTGTAATTTTGCAGAATCTCGATGCATATCTTTAATGTTGAAGCTCCATTACTTTGAGGGCATCGAGTCCGATCGGAAGTTGCTCTCATCAACTGAAATAATAACTGCATCCTCATATAAGAACTGAGCCAACAACCTGCTAATCCAGAGCCTCTTCTCATTGAAGTTCGGGTCTCTATACTTTGTATTAGCAGCCTGAGTTTTACCATATCTTAGATGGAACTTATCTCACACAATCTTTTGAAGAGTGGTAACGCAAAGCACCTTAAGTAGCTTACACTCTGGCTTTGTTTGAGCCAGGTTTAATAAATAATTATGAAGCTTCTATCCTGTAACTTCGTAAATTCCGTTCTGTTCTAGGTAGGCCTGGATAGAATCAAGCAAGAGCTAGTTCCCACAAACCCCTTTTCTACCCACTTTCTTTTGTGATTCAGGATCAAGAATCTTATGCTTGACCTCGTACTTAAACTTTTCGATAGTCTTATATACAACATCCACATCCATCCTCAATTTCTTAGCCACTTGACGAGGCTTTAATTGTTCGTTATAGTATAGATTAATAACCTCTAATTTTTACATGCGAGCTTAGCTTCTCTTTTCTTCAAAAAAGGATTGCTAATTAACTTCTAGGATTTGCCTTTTTATTTAATTGTCTCGTTGAAAGCATCTATTAAATTTTGACTCCCTCTAAGAGCTCCTCGTTACTAATAAACTTTACATCCTCCTGTAATATTATTGCTTATGTCGCTTCCTTAATTATTCATAACAGGTTTATTCCTGATTCTGGCAAGTCGAAAACTTTGAAGGTAAGCTTCAAGGAATTTGCAAAGCTCATCATCATTTTATATGTAACAAACATCAACATTGCTAGCTAAATATTCTTGAATTATTTCTTAAGGAAGTTTTATGATTACTCCACCTGTAAGCTTCTAGATTTGTACAGGGACTTCACCACTGTTTAGCAGTTATCCAGAATTGTATGTGAACTTTGTTGACTAAATAACGTTTGGGAAAAATTTACCAAGCACGACAGGAGTCCATTTAACAATAGATTTCTCTTAAGCCTTAACTTTGCTTGGCTTGATTTCAGTCAGGGCATTAGTGATGAGAAACTCGTCGCTCAATATTGAATTCTGTGAGAAAGAAACTCCTGAATAAGACGCATCCTTAGACTCTTCTTAAGTGTGCTATTATATTTGCTGCCTAGCGGTATTAGTTCTTTAGTCCCTCATTTATTATTAGCTTTTATCTTTATAGTAAGCTTAATCAAAATTATTTAATTAAAATTATTAAGGATATTTGGATACATTGTTTATAATTCTATTAAAAAGAAACAATGAAACATCACTCTCTCATTGGAAACATAAAATTCAAACTCATACCGACAGATATTGACAAGATTATCTATGCCTACAAGGAAGAAGACTCTGCTCTTGAAATTGCATAGCTCTACACTCTCAAATACTAGAGTCATAAAGCACCCCTTTGTACTTTTTCAGGGACAGTATTTGAGTTCTTATGTTCTCATAACACTGAAGGGATCAAGTTGTTCATCTGTTATCTTGATAGCCTTATAAAAAACAAACCCTAGTTGAGAAGCCGTACTTTCAACTCTTTGTGAAGATTGTCTATGCGATTTTCTTAAATAAGCTCTAGAACCCCTTACTAAATACAACTCCGACAAAGTAGTTAACACTTGTTTAGCTGGACCCTGTAATTTTCTAAGATATGGTCGACAGTAAATCCTTAGATGGAGTCCAATTTGAATTGATTCAAGCTATACAAAACAAGGAAATTACTTAGAGGCATACCCGACTTTAGAATCTTAAGTATACAAAATATAGGAAAGGAGAAAAATTTGACATACCCCAATCAGATAGACAAACTGTTTGCTCTGCTGACTTAGAACTCCTTACCCACACTGTTAAAGCCCAAGATGTTTAAAATTGTAAGCTCATAAAAAAAGAAGAAATTTCCAGTTTCGATGACTTGATTAAAGATTAAGAAGTTGACAATCCAAATCCAGAATATATAAATATATCTTTGGAAGATGATTTAGACAAAGATATTGGAGATGGTAACTATATCTCTAATTAGGATGATTATAATCGAAGTATGCAATTTAAAAAACTCTTGACCAACAGTGATATTTTCAGTAAAAAGTAAATAAAGACCAAAAGTCCTAATTGATTTTGAGTTAGATGAAAAATAATAACAATTCAAATATCAACCCTCTTTTCTCGTAAGAAGATGATAAAGATCATCTTGAAGAACTGGAGAACAACTTAGACCTCAATACGTTCAATTAAACTGTGAGAGGCATTTCAGATTACCAATATTCGCAGTAGCGATTACCAAATCAAGAAGGACAGATGATTTAATTATACCAAGAAACTCAAATGTCAGATTACCAAAGTAAAATTGAAAATTTTTAAACTAAGCCACGCACTTGGGAAGAATAATAGATTTTAATAAAAGACTTAATACACAGCTTCTTAGAAATTGTCAAGGCAAGCCCTTACTGTAATTACTGGTTTTGCTAAGCCACTTATAAAAACACCAGGTTAAGATTCTTTGATGAGTTGAAAGTTCTTACTTCTAACATAGAAGAACTGAAGGAACAAAGAGAAATCATGCAAGAAAATGGGAAAAGTAAATCGAAAATTTCGAGATAAGTGAACAATCAGAGCAAAGAAAAATTATCATATGAACAGCTGCGACTGAAGAAAACTTCAGGCATGATAACTCCAAATAAATACCACGAAATTAAAGAAAATAAAGAGCCAATTGAATAACAAAAGCAACCACAGAAACCATCAAAGCCCACAGCCATTACCAAGGATTTCAAACACGGTTCTGAGACTAAAAATAATGGAAGAGGGAAGATAATAAGGAGAAGAAGTCACTCTCCCGCTTATACGTATCGCCAATATTGAATGAGAATAGTGAGGAAGATACAATACTCCATCGCTTTCACATAATTGATTTCCCTCTTCCAAGTTTCACAGATAGCGAAATAGTTCATATTAAGAGCACTCTTGGCTATGCTGTCAAACTCTATAAATACATTGAAAACGACTGCGACTCATATAAAAAAGCTATGTTCACAGGATCACCTTTTTTCAATGCAATAGACATCGCCTTATGCATACCTCCTTTAGGTATCAAGTTTCTCCAGGATCAAATAAAACCAAATTCTTTCAGAATAGAAATTACAAGCAGGCCTTCAACACAGATTATTATTTCAAGCCAGAAATCTGCAATTAACCCGAAAACTACTCATACGCCAACGAACTTCTCGGGCTGCTTAATATACTCTGTGATGGTCCAGTCTACAATGATTTGAGAGCAACCTTTATGATGCTGGCTGCATTTTATTCTTCTGAGCCTGAATAAATAACAAGTGACCACTTTCTGAACCCTTTTAATTTCCCTTTAAGATAAGTGCTCCATGCTCTGATCTTCAATTATAAGTTGCAGCCTTTTAAAGTCACAATATTCCATGAGGAAGATTATACAAAAAACAACTTGTCAACCTTTCCATCGATATATGAACTTACCCATAAGAATCTAGACACTCTAAGTGAACGCGTCTATGGAGAGGGCTCTGTGGTTATCGAGGTTGTTTATTTTCATGATAATAATCCAATCCCTCGGTCTGAGTTTGTGGTGTTAAGGGAGGACGAAGACTACTTTTTTGTTGCCATGTCAATGAAGAGAGGTATCATTAAAATACCCTAACTTTTCACCAATAAAAAAGGCAAAGAACAGGAATATGTTATTAACTTGATCGATGAAATCCTGGATGATGAGGCTTTTTAAATTGGGCTTAACATGCCAGTTTAGCTGAGGTTTTATTCGGTAACTTTATAAGACACACCTCCTCGCACCACTATGCTTGGAACCCCTGCGAGCTACTAATACAGACTTAGAAACTTTTGGGTCAAGTTTTTTAATTGGTAAGTTTTGTTATTATTTAACTTTTGTAGCTACAATGTCACGGAGCTGGAATATTGCGTTGCAGATATTTCCAAAGAGGAAAGTATATGTTCATGCTTGTCGATAAGATGGTCTCTAAAGTCTAGAAGAAATTTAAATTGTACGATAATGTGCAATACCCTTACTGTGACATATTAGTCTAAACTAAACCATCTTACAATGCTCTTAGGATGATCAAACAAAAGATTGTCAATTTCGGTAAGCTTAATTATTTTCAACCATAAAGGTAAAAATGAAACGTAAGAGGAATATGTGAAACATATTCATGGAAAGCACAATGAATTCAACATTTATTTCTGTTTAGACACTATCTTATAAGCTGGCCAACTTTATAAGGACGTGAAATAGGTTTTCAAAGGGAGGTTATCCCATGAGTATAACAAGTTTACTGAGCTTATTGATGAAATTACTAATTCAGCATAGCTAGTAATTACTAAGAATGTTCCTGGCATGCCCGTTATACTAAAGCACTTGTAATTATTATACTTTTCTAACAATATTATTACATACAGATAAACCGAAACTAGCAAAAATACGAATAATCAGTAAAACGTCTAACAAATTGAGTTAAACTATGAGATCCCTTATGACTTAAGATATAATATAATGAACATTTTAATGTGCTCTAAGCAAAGGCAATACATCAATAGATACTCTTCTTTATTGGACCTCAAGAGATTCGATTAATAAAACAACGAAATAAAGTAGAACGATCCATTCATTCCATAAAGTCACGATCTCCCTAGAAATCCTAAACTTCGACCTCCATTCCATGAATACCAGTATTTGCGTATTTTCTTGAATGCCTAGAAATTCAGTGCATCAACCTAAAAAACTTGGAAAGCATTGAAGTAAGTTGATGTTTGTCTCTTCATAAATTTTATAGTCAACCCAGGCCAATTGGAGATATAAACGTGATTATATAAGAATAAAAACCGTTCAGTTCCCATTGCTTAAAATAGCTCTATGAAAGCCCAAAACACATTTACTCTGTCCAAACGCCTACATTATTCCATTCAGTGTCAAAGAAACTTGATGTCGAGCAACGTGAGTAGAAGAGGATAGCCTATGAATAATATACAAATAGTCAACTTCAGACTCCAGTAAAGGCTTTACAGTAGTTTGAACAAAGTCAATGGAATGAATAAGATGATGAATCATAAGAGCATTTGAGGAAAAGAGACAAAAAGTTGGAATCTAAACAGCCCAACCAAAGTATAGTTAAAAGCAATCTATCTTCGTAACTTGACCCCACTAACCAAGATGCCCGGTCCACTTAAACTGCAAATGCTAACAAATGTAACCCATAGTAAGCAAGTAAATCAAGGTTCCCGCTTAGAGATAATAGTAGTAGATTCCTGTTTCATCACAACAACCGAGTCCACGACAGAATACACAGAACTCTTAATCTAAGAATATAAGCGTTTCTCAAAGCCCAAATCGAAGCGGTTTCAATTCTGATAAATCAAACTAACTTGTAAACAAGAATAAAAATAATCTGTAAAAGTAATGTAGCTCTTCAAGCACACAGAAAAAGAAAAAGAAACTTTAAGAAGAAGTAGAAATTAACTAAGCTAAAAGCCATAGAAGTGGTAGTAGTTTGTAAGAAACACAAAGGTAAGGGTCTGATAATAAGGTTAAAGATTCCAGTTTCGATGAAAATTTTAATGATGAGAAAGAAGCACAGAAAAGTAGATTCAATAGGAAATCAAATTAATCATCTAACTTAGGAAAACAACCAAGGAATAATGACAATAATCAAAGCGATGAAGATTTGAGTGAAGAAGACTAAGGAGAAGTTGAAGATGAAGAGATTAAATCTAAATCCGATAATATGGACAACAGAGAAGGTGATGATGGAGAGGAGGAGTAATATACTCAATAAGTGACCCCTAAAAATTAAAGACCCAAAACCACTTCAGCCAATGGATAACTAGAACAGTCCTCAAAAGAATAGATCAAGGACAATAAGAAAGGGTTGTCAACTAAGCAAAAGAAAAAGTGATAGCAAATGGCATCGAATCAGACTTTATAATTGTTACCTAACTCTAAACTATAGTAAGAGGCTCAGAGCTAACATCATGCTGGAAATCTAAATGCAAGGAATAAAGATACAATATCCAAATAATT
>ARYC01018361.1:0-16180 GCA_000711775.1 Oxytricha trifallax
TTCTTTTCTTAAATTCTGAACGATTTCCGCTACCCTCTTCACCAATTGCTTGCTAAAAGTGTAAAGCCCATTAAAACTTACTTGTTCTAAATAGTGTCCATCTTCATCTCCTTCTTTGCAAAGGAGAATAACTGCTCAATTGGATTGAGCAAAGGCGAGTATTCGGCGTTGAAGAGCACATTCACTTTGAACTTTCTGGCTGTGGCTAACATCTCTGAATATTTATGAATGACTGCGTTGTCCATCGCAGGACCACTTTCTTCGAGTGTAGTTCTTTGTCAGTTCTTACACTGCGTAAGGTATGGTAGATAAAGTTTTCAAAGAGAACTGAGTAAAAAGCTCCTTCTATCACTTGACTGGAGATAATTCTATCCTAGGAAATCGCAGCAATATAAGACATTGAGAATTGCTATCTCTTAGTTGAGCTTTTCTTAATTGACAACTCTATCACTTTCATCCCATAGTGTCCCAGGTTCTGCTTCATCTCGCTCTAGTATTCCTTAATGCTTTTCATGTGAGGGTCTATAAATAACTGGGGCCAAAGCTTTTAGTAAGAGGCCCTTTCACTCTGCAAGTTTCCCTGCTCTGACCCAGGGTTCGATGAGTCTTTGTGGAAGCTACTTGAGAGTTTTAATTTCCTAGGAGTGACCGCAAACCGACTTTCCAACTTGGTTTCGGCATCTAGGTCAACAGACTTCTTCCTCGAAGATTCCAGTTTTAGTTTTGATATTTTATCGAGAATAGTAGTAAAACCACTCTTCACTTTTGAAGCTGAATTGTCTTTAGACCCACTGATTTCACTGAACTATTTATGCGGAAACTCTGAAAAGTTTTATTCAAGGTGAATTTCTAGTTGGAGGTCTCAGGGACCTCTAATATCGGGGAGAGGTCTTTTGTAAATGCAAGCCGAGTTTTCATTGAAGGGGTCTGAAGTTGCTTTTTTTTTATGGTTTCAGTTATGGATTTCCCTAAAAGTATTATGCATTAATAATTACCTTAGTATTTTCAATGGTTTTCTAACTCTAGTTACTGGTTTTCTATGATTACTTTGACCCCCTTAGGACTTTTGCTCCATGAATTTAGATTGGAGTGCTGACAAGATTCTTTGGCGTTTAGGATATTTCTTAAACCCTAACCTCCCTGAGGTCCTATCAAGCTTTTCATTGCAAAATTGTTAATTGCTTACGAAATTGACTTAGCCATACCGAATTTTCCACTTTTAATATTTCCAACCTATTAATTTTAATTGTTAGAAAACCCTAAGTCAAATGAATTTGAAACCTTCTCTAATTATTCCCCAACATTTTCGTTTTTTACCAGGTGTAAGCTCTCTGAGAATTTTGAAGTTAAAGAATCAGAACTTCGATCCATTTTGAGGATCATTTTCCCATACAAAAGTTTATCATTGCAAGCGAGGATCATGCTATCATTTTGCAACCTTTTTTATCGCTTCTGTAATTTTGCAGAATCTCGATGCATATCTTTAATGTTGAAGCTCCATACTTTGAGGGCATCGAGTCCGATCGGAAGTTGCTCTCATCAACTGAAATGATAACTGCATCCTCATATAAGAACTGAGCCAACAACCTGCTAATCCAGAGCCTCTTCTCATTGAAGTTCGGGTCTCTATACTTTGTGTTAGCAGCCTGAGTTTTCCCATATCTTAGATGGAACTTATCTCACAGAATCTTTTGAAGAGTGGTAACGCAAGGCACCTTAAGTAGCTTCCACTCTGGCTTTGTTTGAGCCAGGTTTAATAAATAATTATGAAGCTTCTATCCTGTAACTTCGTAAATTCCGTCCTGTTCTAGGTAGGCCTGGATAGAATCAAGCAAGAGCTAGTTCCCACAAACTCCTTTTCTACCCACTTTCTTTTGTGGTTCAGGATCAAGAATCTTATGCTTGACCTCGTACTTAAACTTTTCGATAGTCTGTATACAACATCCACATCCATCTTCAATTTCTTAGCCACTTGACGAGGTTTTAATTGCTCATTATAGTATAGATTAATAACCTCTAATTTCTTACATGCGAGCTTAGCTTCTCTTTTCTTCAAAAAAGGATTGCTACTTAACTTTTCTAGGATTTGCCTTTTTATTTTATTGTCTCGTTGAGTGCATCTATTAAATTTTGACTGCCTCTAAGAGCTCCTCGTTACTCATCAACTTTACATCCTCCTGTAATATTTTTGCTTGTATCGCTTCCTTAATTATTCATAACTTGTTTATTCCTGATTCTGGCAAGTCGAAAACTTTGAAGGTAAGCTTCAAGGAATTAGCAAAGCTCATCATCATTTTATATGTAACAAATATCAACATTGCTAGCTAAATATTCTTGAATTTTTTCTTAAGGAAGTTTTATGATTGCTCCACCTGTAAGCTTCTAGATTTGTAAAGGGACTTCACCACTGTTTAGCAGTTATCCAGAATTGTATGTGAACTTTGTTGACTAAATAACGTTTGGGAATAATTTACCAAGCACGAAAGGAGTCCATTTAACAATAGATTTCTCTTAAGCCTTAACTTTGCTTGGCTTGATTTCAGTCAGGGCATTAGTGATGAGAAATTCGTCGCTCAATATCGAATTCTGTGAGCAAGAAACTCCTGAATAAGACGCATCCTTAGACTCTTCTTAAGTGTGCTATTATATTTGCTGCCTAGGGGTATTAGTTCTTTAATCCCTCATTTATTATTAACTTTTATCTTTATAGCTAAGCTTAATCAAAATTATTTAATTAAAATTATTAAGGATATTTGGATACATTGTTTATAATTCTATTAAAAAGAAACAATGACACATCACTCTCTCATTGGAAACGTAAAATTCAAACTCATACCGACAGATATTGATAAGATTATCTATGCCTACAAGGAAGGAGACTCTGATCTTGAAATTGCATAGCTCTACACTCTCTAATACTAGAGTCATAAAGCGCCCCTTTGTACTTTTTCAGGGACAGTATTTGAGTTCTTATGTCTCATGACACTGAAGGGATCAAGTTGTTCATCTGTTATCTTGATAGCCTTATAAAAAACAAACCCTAGTTGAGAAGCCGTACTTTCAACTCTTTGTGAAGATTGTCTATGCGATTTTCTTAAATAAGATCTAGAACCCCTTATTACATACAACTCCGACAAAGTAGTTAAACACTTGTTTAGCTGGACCCTGTAATTTTCTAAGATATGGTCGACAGTAAATCCTTAGATGGAGTCCAATTTGAATTGATTCAAGCTATACAAAACAAGGAAATTACTTAGAGGCATACCCGACTTTAGAATCTTAAGTATACAAAATATAGGAAAGGAGAAAAATTTGACATACACCAATCAGATAGACAAACTGTTTGCTCTGCTGACTTAGAACTCCTTACCCACACTGTTAAAGCCCAAGATGTTTAAAATTGTAAGCTCAAAAAGAAGAAATTTCCAGTTTCGATGACTTGATTAAAGATTAAGAAGTTGACAATCCAAATCCAGAATATATAAATATATCTTTGGAAGATGATTTAGACAAAGATATTGGAGATGGTAACTATATCTCTAATTAGGATGATTATATTCGAAGTATGCAATTTAAAAAACTCTTGACCAACAGTGATATTTTCAGTAAGAAGTAAAAAAAGACCAAAAGTCCTAATTGATTTTGAGTTAGATGAAAAATAATAACAAATCAAATATCAACCCTCTTTTCTCGTAAGAAGAAGATAAAGATCATCTTGAAGAACTGGAGAACAACTTAGACCTCAATACGTTCAATTAAACTGTGAGAGGCATTTCAGAGTACCAATATTCGCAGTAGCGATTACCAAATCAAGAAGGAAAGATGATTTAATTATACCAAGAAACTCAAATGTCAGATTACCAAAGTAAAATTGAAACCTTATAAACTAAGCCACGCAATTGGGAAGAATAAGAGATTTTAATAAAAGACTTAATACACAACTTCTTAGAAATTGTCAAGACAAGCCCTTACTGTAATTACTGGTTTTACAAAGCCACTTATAAAAACACCAGGTTAAAATTCTTTAATGAGTTGAAAGTTCTTACTTCTAACATAAAAGAACTGAAGGAACAAAGAGAAATCATCAAGAAAATCGGAAAAGCAAATCGAAAATTTCAAGATAAGTGAACAATCAGAGCAAAGAAAAATTATCATATGAACAGCTGCGACTGAAGAAAACTTAAGGCATGATAACTACAAATAAATACCACGAAATTAAAGAAAATAAAGAGCTAATTGAATAACAAAAGCAACCACAGAAACCATCAAAGCCCACAGCCTTTACCAAGGATTTCAAACACGGTTCTGAGACTAAAAATTATGGAAGAGTGGAAGATAATAAGGAGAAGAAGTCACACTCCCGCTTATACGTATAGCCACTATTGAATGAGAATAGTGAGGAAGATACAATACTCCATCGCTTTCACATAATTGATTTCCCTTCCAAGTTTCACAGATAGCGAAATAGTTCATATTAAGAGCACTCTTGGCTATGCTGTCAAACTCTATAAATACATTGAAAACGACTGCGACTCATATAAGAAAGCTATGTTCACAGGATCACCTTTTTTCAATGCAATAGACATCGCCTTATGCATACCTCCTTTAGGTATCAAGTTTCTCCAGGATCAAATAAAACCAAATTCTTTCAGAATAGAAATTACAAGCAGGCCTTCAACACAGATTATTATTTCAAGCCAGAAATCTGCAATTAACCCGAAAACTACTCATACGCCAACGAACTTCTCGGGCTGCTTAATATACTCTGTGATGGTCCAGTCTACAATGATTTGAGAGCAACCTTTATGATGCTGGCTGCATTTTATTCTTCTGAGCCTGAATAAATAACAAGTGACCACTTTCTGAACCCTTTTAATTTCCCTTTAAGATAAGTGCTCCATGCTCTGATCTTCAATTATAAGTTGCAGCCTTTTAAAGTCACAATATTCCATGAGGTAGATTATACAAAAAACAACTTGTCAACCTTTCCATCGATATTTGAACTTAACCATAAGAATCTAGACACTCTAAGTGAACGCGTCTATGGAGAGGGCTCTGTGGTTATCGAGGTTGTTTATTTTCATGATAATAATCCAATCCCTCGGTCTGAGTTTGTGGTGTTAAGGGAGGACGAAGACTACTTTTTTGTTGCCATGTCAATGAAGAGAGGGATCATTAAAATACCCTAACTTTTCACCAATAAAAAAGGCAAAGAACAGGAATATGTTATTAACTTGATCGATGAAATCCTGGATGATGAGGCTTTTTAAATTGGGCTTAACATGCCAGTTTAGCTGAGGTTTTATTCGGTAACTTTATAAGACACACCTCCTCCCACCACTATGCTTGGAACACCTGCGAGCTACTAATACAGACTTAGAAACTTTTGGGTCAAGTTTTTAATTGGTAAGTTTTGTTATTATTTAACTTTTGTAGCTACAATGTCACGGAGCTGGAATATTGCGTTGCAGATATTTCCAAAGAGGAAAGTATATGTTCATGCTTGTCGATAAGATGGTCTCTAAAGTCTAGAAGAAATTTAAATTGTACGATAAGGTGCAATACCCTTACTGTGACATATTAGTCTAAACTAAACCATCTTACAATGCTCTTAGGATGATCAAACAAAAGATTGTCAATTCGGTAAGCTTAATTATTTTCAACCATAAAGGAAAAATGAAACGTAAGAGGAATATGTGAAACATATGGATGGAAAGCACAATAAATTCAACATTGATTTCTGTTTAGACACTATCTTATAAGCTGGCCAACTTTATAAGGACGTGAAATAGGTTTTCAAAGGGAAGTTATCCCATGAGTATAACAAGTTTACTGAGCTTATTGATGAAATTACTAATTCAGCATAGCTAGTAACTACTAAGAATGTTCCTGGCATGCCCGTTATACTAAAGCACTTGTAATTATTATACTTTTCTAACAATATTATTACATACAGATAAACCGAAACTAGAAAATACGAATAATCAGTAAAACGTCTAAGAAATTGAGTTAAACTATGAGATCCCTTATGACTTAAGATATAATATAATGAACATTTTAATGTGCTCTAAGCAAAGGCAATACATCAATATATACTCTTCTTTATTGGACCTCAAGAGATTCGATGAATAAAACAACGAAATAAAGTAGAACGATCCATTGATTCCATAAAGTCACGATCTCCCTAGAAATTCTAAACTTAGACCTCCATTCCATGAATACCAGTATTTGCGTATTTTCTTGAAGGCCTAGAAATTCAGTGCATCAACATAAAAACTTGGAAAGCATTGAAGTAAGTTGATGTTTGTCTCTTCATAAATTTTATAGTCAACCCAGGCCAATTGGAGATATAAACGTGATTATATAAGAATAAAAAACGTTCAGTTCCCATTGCTTAAATAGCTCTATGAAAGCCCACAACACATTTACTCTGTCCAAACGCCTACATAATTCCATTCAGTGTCAAAGAAACTTGATGTCGAGCAACGTGAGTAGAAGAGGATAGCCTATGAATAATATACAAATAGTCAACTTCAGACTCCAGTAAAGGCTTTACAGTAGTTTGAACAAAGTCAATGGAATGAATAAGATGATGAATCATAAGAGCATTTGAGGAAAAGAGACAAAAAGTTGGAATCTAAACAGCCCAACCAAAGTATAGCTAAAAGCAATCTATCTTCGTAACTTGACCCCACTAACCAAGATGCCCGGTCCACTTAAACTGCAAATAATAACAAATGTAACCCATAGTAAGCAAGTTAAATCAAGGTTCCCGCTTAGAGATAATAGTAGTAGATTCCTGTTTCATCACAACAACCGAGTCCACGACAGAATACACAGAACTCTTAATCTAAGAATATAAGCGTTTCTCAAAGCCAAAATCGAAGCGGTTTCAATTCTGATAAATCAAACTAACTTATAAACAAGAATCAAAAAAATCTGTAAAAGTAATCTAGCCCTTCAAGCACACAGAAAAAGAAAAAGAAACTTTAAGAAGAAGTAGAAATTAACTAAGCTAAAAGCCATAGAAGTGGTAGTAGTTTGTAAGAAACACAAAGGTAAGGGTCTGATAATAAGGCTAAAGATTCCAGTTTCGATGAAAATTTTGATGAAGAAAGAAGCACAGAAAAGTAGATTCAATAGGAAATCAAATTAATCATCTAACTTAGGAAAACAACCAAGGAATAATGACAATAATCAAAGCGATGAAGATTTGAGTGAAGAAGACTAAGGAGAAGTTGAAGATGAAGAGATTAAATCTAAATCCGATAATATGGACAACAGAGAAGGTGATGATGGAGAGGAGGAGTAATAGACTCAGTAAGTGACCCCTAAAAATTAAAGACCCAAAACCACTTCAGCCAATGGATAACTAGAACAGTCCTCAAAAGAATAGATCAAGGACAATAAGAAAGGGTTGTCAACTAAGCAAAAGAAAAAGTGATAGCAAATGGCATCGAATCAGACTTTATAATTGTTACCAAACTCTAAACTATAGTAAGAGGCTCAGAGCTAACATCATGCTGGAAATCTAAATGCAAGGAATAAAGATACAATATCCAAATAATTAATTTAGCAGACACTACAAACAAATTCGAAAACCCCAAATTAATAAGACTTATCTGATTAGGTAAAAGTGTAGAAAGCTTAGAAACAACAAGAAAAATCTCTCAAATCAAAGTAGGAAGTCAAAAGTGACTTTACTGAGGGGCATTTCCTTTACGATAAAGAATTTCTTCAAAAAACCAAGGACAATGCTGGTGATGAAAGTAGCGAAGATGAGTAATTTAATAACTAAGATCCTGCACTATTCCCTACATCCACTACAACAATCAACTCAGGCACTACGTCAACCTAGAAAAACCTGGGCCAGCATGGTACAGTGGGCTCTGGTAAGAATAGTTAGGGAATTCTGAAACCCTAAGGTTAGTGAGTACACTTTTCGATCTACTTCAAAACAGAGAAGGCGGCCTAAAGCCTTGAGAAGTATGGTCCCGACAAGTATTTCTTTTCTTAAAGTAATATATTTTGCATAATATTAAGTTATCTAAATCTTGTTTCATACAATTTCTCCACTCCATCTCTACCTCTTTCTAATATTAACTTTCTCATATCATATTTAATTCCCACCAATTTCCAGCCAGTTTTAAAAATCCTAATTTAATTAAGATATTATTAAATTGATTGGATTCTTGCCCTATAAATAGCCAGCTTTTAGTTACTACTTTAAATTCAGAATTAATTGGTAACAAACATCAGGGCCCAAATAATTTCAAAGTTAGGAGCTCCGCTCCAATCTCCCTCACTTTTCTTCAACTGCACTAACTTACCCTCAGTTTATCTCTCAAGTACTGGTTCTTGCTATCAAGTCAACTAACTGTACTCACTCAGTCTTCAAAACTTTTTCAAAATTTCAAACCTAATCATTGATTAGTAGTAGCATGGCTACTCTCAAACTTGATGTACTAAAATGAAAATTTTGGCAGCATTTCAAGTTTCACTGGTTTGTAAAAATTTCAAAGAAAATTCAGCTATCAGCTTATATTACCTACCTATATCCCTAACTGACCTAAAAATTGGCTTTAGCCCAGTGGTTGTAGTTAAAAAGGAAAAAATCAAAAACAGTAAAAAGATTGCTAGGTTTACTAAATTTTCAAAACTAACAGCTATTTAATTAAAATCAAGTTTTAAGTTTAAAAGTCAAGTGATGTTTGTTACACAAACAAAAATTTCAAGATTATTAAAGGGTAAAAACTCAAAAAGCTTTAAAAGCTTTGCACTAATCATTCTAGTGGTTAATAATTTTTCTGCAGATAGAATCAAAGTTTGGGTTAAAAGACTAAAGCTTGAGTGATAGCGGCCACTATCAAATTAAAGTTTAAAAATTCAAGCTTTTTAAAATTAAAATCAAAAATTTGCAAAAAATAACAAGTAAGAACCCTCAAATTAACTGTAAGAAAACAAAGTAAAAATCAAAGAACCCAATTTAATAGCAAGTAAGAACCCAAGTAACAGTTTTAGTTAAAAAGAACCCAAAGTAACAGTGAAACAATAATCAAGAACTCCAAGAACCCTTTGAGGAGATTTTTTTAATTTAGAAATAGCTTTAGCTTAAGCTTGCCTGGCCAGGCTTTACGATCGATTTAAATAACAAGTAACAAAGTAACAGTGATTTTAGTAACAAGCAAGAAAGAACCCAAGTAACAAGAAACAGAACCCATTTTAAAAACATTAACAAGAGATTAAAACTTACGTACTTACTTTAAATTGATTTTGAGAACTACTATTGAAGGCCTTCTTTGATTTAACTAGTGGAGATTTTGATTTTGAAAATTATTAAGATAATGGTTTTTTGATTTTTGATTTTTAAGAAACAGGCAAAGTCTAATAATCTAAAAAGCGATTATTAGTTTAAGGTTTTAATCAATCTACTATGCAACTGCGATCACTGGCTCTCCAAGTTACTTTGCCTCGAGAACACCCTAAGCTTTGTTTAGGCCCCCTGATGTCTCACTCACGTTACCACCAGGATACGGCAAGTAAATGATTATTTGAAAAAAGATCTGAACGTTTAAAAAAAAGAAACGAACAGTATTAAGATTTGTTGACGACTAACTAGCGTTTGCACTATGACTTGGAAGGTTACTTTGCCTCAAGAACACTCTATGATGTCTACTCACGTTCGACAACAGTTGTCGGGCGTAGTTAGTAGTCAATATATAAAAAGAATCGAATTTAACTCGTTTCCGAAGCCGTTTGTTCTGGTGATAGATGTTCAGAAATTTAATTTTGATTTTGATTTACCCTAACTGGAGATTACTTGGTATTTGCACACTTTAAAATCAGAAAGTTTAAACTTTACTAAACTAAGTTAGAAGAAGTTACTTTGCTTACTTACTAGTACTTGAACTTTACTAGGCTAGGTACTCACCCTGACTGCAGAGAGGTGTAAAAGCCTCAAGCGTAAATCGGCTCAGGCAGTATTCTAGTAGTAAAGTAAGGCAGGCTTTACAGTTAGTTATTGGTTTTTCAGTTTGACTTTTTAAGTAAAGTACTACAGTGCTTTAAGCTTTAAGTGGAGTACTACAGTACTTTAAGCTTAAGTTAGGTTAAGTTAAGCTTAACTTGAAACCTTTTTCCCAGTTGGGCTTTTTATTTTTGTTAACTCCCTATAGGTACGTGTTCAAGAAATTAAAGTCAGAGTTGAAGGAGCAGTAGTTTTGTTGATTTGCTTTGCTTTACCAGGTGAACTGGTGAGGTGAGTCAGCTTGGCTTTATTACTCTTACTTTTTCTCTTATTTTGAGACTAGTAGCAGCACGATTTATTATTACAGCTTCTCACTGCGAAAACCTCAAGCAGCTCTTCCTGGGGTCTATCTCTAGGTTAGGGTTGCACCCTAGTTCAAAGGAATTGTTTGATTAATGGTTTGAGTTAAGTTAGGGCATCTGTATTACTTGTATCATTAATCCTATAGGCCTCTTAAAAAACTTCATAATCTTTCTCATACAGAGCCTCAGGCTCATAAATTCAGAGTGATGTTTGTTACAGTCATAAGAAGATGAGTAGGGAATTTCAGGGAATCTTCCTTACTTTATTTACAGTTGTTACACTAATAAGCATTCCTGTTCTGAATATAAAGTATAGAGATAACTGCAGCTATTTCAAGGTAGGCAATTCAGTAGAGGTATCTATAATCCCCACTTAAACTAATCTCAAATTCCAGATTATAATTTTTATATTTAAAATCCAAATGAAAAAGCTGTAAGCAGATATGCTCCGCTGCCTGATTTTCTCAGAGTCCAAGACAATGGATGAAACCAAGAATGGCAACTTTGACTTCTAGGATTTACCACTTGCAAAGGATGATTAATAGCCAAGTGTTGTTTCCTTCCTGAGATTTAAAAGTAGAGACCAGGACAAAATTAAGAAGCTCATGAAGTTCTTGAATATCATCCAGCTTTACCATTTAATGATAAGGAACAGTGATTGGTCTGAGAAGGATAAATACAACCTTTCAAATGAGACCTATATGGAAGAGTTCATTGAGACTGTAAATGGAGAACGTAAGGTTACAGTCAACCTTGGGATAAAGGAATACTATGTTTACTAGATGAATAAATCCCAGTTCAACAGCTTGTCACAAGAAGTGTCCTCTAACAAAATTCTCCTTCCAGACTTACTCAAATTATCAATAGGGGAGTTGCTAATCCAACTGGAAACTCAGAGCGAATTTTGGCCAGTGTGAAAGTGATGTTTGTTACACTTAGATAAAACTTCAAAATTTATTTCAATCCTTTAAACAGTCAAGGAAATTCATCCTCAACTAGGTTACAGCTTTCCAGGGTTGGAGACTACAATATCTTCAATAGATTATTGCCTGTTCCTTATTAATGTAATTCACTCAAAGATTAAATCAACTAGACACCCTGATATAAAGAGGAGCTGCTTCTCTCTTAACTAACTCTATAGCTATCTTCTCAAAGCATACAGGTGAGAACGATAAAGAAACTGTTATGTTAGAGGAAGAAAAGGAAGAGACCAGAGAGACTAGCAAAGAGGGCTTCTCACTTTATGATATCCCTGACGATGCTTCGATTCAATGATCTTATTGCCTTCGCATTTAAGTTCTGAATGACCTATAACTTAGTAGCACTAAAGCCTATCTGACAAGCTTAAGCGACTACGATAAATAAAATAGGACTGCTGTATATTTAGTTATGATTAAAACTTATTATTTAGAAGTGATGTTTGTTACATGGACACCTATTCCAAAATGGACACATATTCCTAAATGGATAAAATTCCAGTAATCTAACGACTACTTTTTTTAAGAGTTATCTTCTTCGCTTTACCCAACCTTATTAGGTTCCCTTCATTATATTTATGCACCTATGACACAGTTTGCATTCTAAAGGAAGTATGGCAACGTTACCTGTAATGATATTAGATAAAGTACAGAGTCTTATAGCTAAGCTATAAGTAATAATTAGATCATATAAACTAATATTTATACAATGCAATCACAAAAGTTAGAGTAAAGTTTCATTTAGAATTTCCACCTAACCCTAACCATCTCCCTACATTACATTCCTTACTATTAATAAGTGAGATCAATCAACAACTGAGCTTACTATATATAGAGCCTTAGAGTATATACAATTATATCTCCATAGTTGTTTGAGTAGGTTAAAATTTAAACTTTAATACTTTAACTGATAAAATAAAAATGCCTGAAATCAAACCAAATCTTAAACAGTTAGAAAATAGAATTAAACGATCCCTGCTCCTACTCAAGCCTCCCAGCAACTCTCAGGTACTTCAAAGTTTAAGCTTAGATGCTTGAGATCAAGTGATGAGAGAACTGTGATGATTGACAGAGGTTAAGTGGAACTTTTCCAAATTTACCGTGATTTCTTAGGAATTAAATTCATTCGGATTGGTCGTGTAATTCATATGAATTTGAGGGGTAAAATCAAGATTCGCAAAATCACTACTAATTCTATCATAGGTTTCGTTAAAGCATATCCCTTGATTTTAAAGCTATAAAAGAGTATACTTAGATATCTCAGAAACTTATTTAAGAATTGGGAAGGTGATAGGAACAGAATGAATTTTTCATTTCCTCAAAATAGAGGGTGGATTTAAGGTCTTAGAAATTTGAGATAATTTGAGATTTAATTAAGCTTTAATTAAGGATTATATAGAGATTATTGAGAAAAACAAACAAAGTTTTGACACTTTGATTTTACCAAGTTAGTTTTGTTTTTAAGAACCGAGCTGGATATTGCATGTAAGTAGAGCCAGAGTGAACATTGAATACAGAGATAATGTTTCAGATCAACCACCTCAGACTCCTAAGAAATATTGGCTACTAAGAAGGTTTCCTGGTAAGTTTAGATTTAGCTGAATAATTATCAAGGGAAAATGCTGATGTTGACTTAGAATAAAGTAATAATCGTCCTAGGTATTAGTTCAACCTATATACCAATCACCTTTAATGATACTGCCCCTTGCTGTAACTGATACTGTCGATTTATCTTCCATGTATCTTCTAATTCTCATAAAGACTAAGGGATAACTATCTTGGCTTAGATTCAAGGTCTACAAAATAATAGAGTAATTGCTGTTTGTAAGTATAGAAATAACTTTACTGAAAGATTGGTAGTATTGAGTCTACTGAATATCAATTATTCATCTCAAAGCTAAGTGAAAAATCATTGAAAAGTATAAGACTTTTAATCTATGTAACAAACATCACATCAAGACTTTACAAATTGTCTTCCAGTTATATTCCATTTATTTCAAATTTTACCTTCAACTTATTGAGTAAGCCTCAAAGAAGTTTTTCATTCAGAAGTTATTTAAAGCCACTCTTTTATCAAAGCTCTCTACTTGTACTAAGTTGTAGGAAGTTAGTAAGAACTCCTTAAAGCTCATTCGTTATATGATAATAGTAAAGCAACTAAAGTTTGTATAGAGCTTAAAAGTATTGCTGGTCGATAGATTCAACTATGAAGTTTGGTAGCTTTAACTTCCAAAGTTTGAAAACTTCCTACCAAGTTGATTGAGGAGTTCTATGCTGAGTACATAGCTTTTAAGCAAGGCTAGGTAAGTTTTTATTCTTAGAAAAAAGAGAAGTGCAATTTTTTAAAACTAGTGTTGGCAATCTTGGAATTCTTACTTGAATTAAGGTTAACTGAAAGTGATGTTTGTTACATTATACATAATCCATATATACTCTATTATAAGAATAATATACTGAGTTGCCGAACCTCCCCTCTAATTGAAATTTTTACAATACTCCTGTTATTATTTGAATTATAGTTTAAGTGAGGAGCTACTTGGATAAATATAGTTTATATATTTAGTCTCAGATTATTCAATCTTAGAGATAATTAGAAAAAGTGGAAATCTTCCAAAAGGTAGACTTTTTCCAATGCAAAAGTGGACTTCTTCCAGTCCTAAAAGTGGACTTCTTCCAGTCCTAAAAGTGGACTTCTTCCTGTCCTAAAAGTAGACTTCTTCCAGTTGAAAAAGTGGACTTCTTCCAGAGGAAAAAAGTAGACTTCTTCCAATTCTAAGGTTGACTTTCTTCCATCCAAACTTCTAACTCTACCTGTGTTTATTCGTTCCTTATTTCAATTGTTAAAATATATATCAGCCCTAGTCAAATAATCTCCAAGGTCATGACCGAGCAAAGGCATAGAGGTCTGCCTTTAGGGTTGAGGTAGACTTTTTCCAGTAAGACTATGAAAATTTAAAAATAGCCTTGTTTAGACTGAATTTATTTAGGATATTGTCTCTCCTATTTATGCTTTCACCTTCAAGCTAACCAAATGTGTGGTTATATAGCCTGCAAGCACTTATAACATATTTGGATAACTTAGAACTATTAAAGAACATATTTTGAGGTAGGATCAATGGAAAAATATAAGGCCATTTTCTTCAATTTTTAAGGTCAAAATGGCGGTTAAGGGCATCCAAACATTTCAAGATGGGTTATATCCACTTCCACCCCCAATCGAGTTGCCTCCTTCTATTTCATCGTTCTATAGTTTATTTGCAACATTTAAGTTGGGGTGGTAGGGTTTGGAGAGGATTAGAAAATAATTTTTGTAAAATCATATAAGTCATATTCAATAATCCATTAGAGATAGTATAGCCACTTTCAAACTTGGAATTTAAAATAAATCCACCCACCCCTCTAAATCCGTGGTTCCGTAACTTTAAAACCCACTTATTGGATGTTTATGTAATGAGGCTTGGATTTTTAGACGATTAGGAGTGGTTTGGGAACGAAAAGAAAAGAGGGAAAAAAAAAGGAATAGAAAAAAAAAAAGGGAAAGATCTAAGACCCAAGGTTGGACCTCATGGTGCATCCGAGGGAAATGAGGAGGGTCTCTGGAAAGTGTCCTCAGATCAGAAATTGGGTATACCGACCTACCGATCTGAAAGTTGAAAATCTAAAGTTGCACATGCCAACAAACTCACAAATTCCAAGACCTTCCTTGCTGGATATTTGATAGGGATATTATAAGGAGATAGTGATAAGTGATTCATATATATTAAGGGGTTATAAAGAGAGTGACTAGGTTTGATAAACGAAAGTGGTTGGGTTAGAATGATTTTTATGAGTATATAAGAGATCTAAGTATAAATTATATATAGTTAATTATATAAAATCTGAATTCAAAATATAACCAAGTACCTATCACTTACTTGTCAGTGATTTCCTTTAAAATTCTCTGCTTAAACAAAGTGATTCACAATCATACTTATAAGTATCGAAAGTTGACTAACTGAGACTATAATCAGTTGTGACATCTACCTAGCAACATCTTTAAAATGGCAGTCTGACTTACCTTATTTTTGATAGTAATAAGTTATAAATTTTAAACTTAAATTCACAAATTCAATATATGCTAATCTGCCTGTAAGTATAATAATGATTCCTTGGCAATAGTATTTTTGCTTACCTCTCTTTAGTCATCATTCTTAAGAAGAACATTACCTATAATAATAATATTAATGTTAAGATATTAGTAGAAACAAGCCAGTGATTAGAGCAGTGGCAAACTCTCGAAGTAAGGATTTATTATAATTGCTTTAGATATGCTAAGTCCAAAAGCCAGTTCGATTTGCTTCCTTGTGATCTTTGTGGATAATGGATGCTTAAGCGCACACTGAAGTTGCATTAACAGCGCAAGCATCAACCAATTATGATTGAAGAAGCTACTGTTGATCTAATTGTTGCTCAGACTGCCATTTCTGCTTCTCCTTCAAAGATAAATATCCAAGTAAACAATCAGGAATTGGAAGCTAAAAGAATTCAAGACATACCTACTAAATAAGTTTAACCAATTGATTTCACTAGCGTTGACCTAGCTTATGACTTATTTAACTACCCTGAACCTTAAGTCAACATATTGAAGTACTCTTTCAAAGTAAGAGAGCACTGGGATCTAAAGTCTTCCCTCACTCCATTCACTCTATTGGATATTCCAAACCAATCAGTAAGTTATAAAATTTAAGCAAAATGTAGGTGAGCTTAATGAAAGCAGTGGATGTATTGGAAGACACTGCAGATTGTGAAATTGAACGAAAGATCTACATCGAGTTTATGCTACTGCCTGAACAACTGCGAGAACTCAAAGACTTGCTCTATAATACAGCCTTCCT
>ARYC01018362.1:0-11615 GCA_000711775.1 Oxytricha trifallax
ATTATGGAAGAGGGGAAGATAATAAGGAGAAGAAGTCACTCTCCCGCTTATACGTATCGCCACTATTGAATGAGGATAGTTAAGAAGATACAATACTCCATCGCTTTCACATAATTTATTTCCATCTTCCAAGTTTCACAGATAGCGAAATAGTTCATATTAAGAGCACTCTTGGCTATGCTGTCAAACTCTATAAATACATTGAAAACGACTGCGACTCATATAAGAAAGCTATGTTCACAGGATCACCTTTTTTTCAATGCAATAGACATCGCCTTATGTATACCTCCTTTAGGTATCAAGTTTCTCCAGGATCAAATAAAACCAAATTCTTTCAGAATAGAAATTACAAGCAGGCCTTCAACAAAGATTATTATTTCAAGCCAGAAATCTGCAATTAACCCGAAAACTACTCATACGCTAACGAACTCCTCGGGCTGCTTAATATGCTCTGTGATGGTCCAGTCTACAATGATTTGAGAGCCACCTTTATGATGCTGGCTGCATTTTATTCTTCTGAGCCTGAATAAATAACAAGTGACCACTTTCTGAACCCTTTTAATTTCCCTTTAAGATAAGTGCTCCATGCTCTGGTCTTCAATTATAAGTTGCAGCCTTTTGAAGTTACAATATTCCATGAGGTAGATTATACAAAAAACAACTTGTCAGCCTTTCCATCGATATTTGAACTTAGCCATAAGAATCTAGACACTCTAAGTGAACGCGTCTATGGAGAGGGCTCTGTGGTTATCGAGGTTGTTTATTTTAATGATAATAATCCAATCCCTCGGTCTGAGTTTGTGGTGTTAAGGGAGGACGAAGACTACCTTTTTGTTGCCATGTCAATGAAGAGAGGGATCATTAAAATACCCTAACTTTTCACCAATCAAAAAGGCAAAGAACAGGAATATGTTATTAACTTGATCGATGAAATCCTAAATGATGAGGCTTTTTAAATTGGGCTTAACATGCCAGTTTAGCTGAGGTTTTATTCGGTAACTTTATAAGACACACCTCCTCCCACCACTATGCTTGGAACCCCTGCGAGCTACTAATACAGACTTAGAAACTGTTGGGTCAAGTTTTTTAATTGGTAAGTTTTGTTATTATTTAACTTTTGTAGCTACAATGTCACGGAGCTGGAATATTGCGTTGCAGATATTTCCAAAGAGGAAAGTATATGTTCATGCTTGTCGATAAGATAGTCTCTAAAGTCTAGAAAAAATTTAAATTGTACAATAAGGAGCAATACCCTTACTGTAACATATTAGTCTAAACTAAACCAACTTAAAATGCTCTTAGGAGGATCAAACAAAAGATTGTCAATTTCGGTAAGCTTAATTATTTTCAACCATAAAGGTAAAAATGAAAAGTAAGAGGAATATGTGAAACATATGCATGGAAAACACAATGAATTCAACATTTATTTCTGTTTAGACACTATCTTATAAGCTAGCCAACTTTATAAGGACGTGAAAAAGGTTTTCAAAGGGAAGTTATCCCATGAGTATAACAAGTTTACTGAGCTTATTGATGAAATTACTAATTCAGCATAGCTAGTAATTACTAAGAATGTTCCTGGCATGCCCGTTATACTAAAGCACTTGTAATTATTATACTTTTCTAACAATATTATTACATACAGATAAACCGAAACTAGCAAAAATACGAATAATCAGTAAAACGTCTAAGAAATTGAGTTAAACTATGAGATCCCTTATGACTTAAGATATAATATAATGAACATTTTAATGTGCTCTAAGCAAAGGCAATACATCAATAGATACTCTTCTTTATTGGACCTCAAGAGATTCGATTAATAAAACAACGAAATAAAGTAGAACGATCCATTCATTCCATAAAGTCACGATCTCCCTAGAAATCCTAAACTTAGACCTCCATTCCATGAATACCAGTATTTGCGTATTTTCTTGAAGGCCTAGAAATTCAGTGCATCAACCTAAAAAACTTGGAAAGCATTGAAGTAAGTTGATGTTTGTCTCTTCATAAATTTTATAGTCAACCCAGGCCAATTGGAGATATAAACGTGATTATATAAGAATAAAAACCGTTCAGTTCCCATTGCTTAAATAGCTCTATGAAAGCCCACAACACATTTACTCTGTCCAAACGCCTACATAATTCCATTCAGTGTCAAAGAAACTTGATGTCGAGCAACGTGAGTAGAAGAGGATAGCCTATGAATAATATACAAATAGTCAACTTCAGACTCCAGTAAAGGCTTTACAGTAGTTTGAACAAAGTCAATGGAATGAATAAGATGATGAATCATAAGAGCATTTGAGGAAAAGAGACAAAAAGTTGGAATCTAAACAGCCCAACCAAAGTATAGCTAAAAGCAATCTATCTTCGTAACTTGACCCCACTAACCAAGATGCCCGGTCCACTTAAACTGCAAATAATAACAAATGTAACCCATAGTAAGCAAGTTAAATCAAGGTTCCCGCTTAGAGATAATAGTAGTAGATTCCTGTTTCATCACAACAACCGAGTCCACGACAGAATACACAGAACTCTTAATCTAAGAATATAAGCGTTTCTCAAAGCCCAAATCGAAGCGGTTTCAATTCTGATAAATCAAACTAACTTGTAAACAAGAATCAAAAAAATCTGTAAAAGTAATCTAGCTCTTCAAGCACACAGAAAAAGAAAAAGAAACTTTAAGAAGAAGTAGAAATTAACTAAGCTAAAAGCCATAGAAGTGGTAGTAGTTTGTAAGAAACACAAAGGTAAGGGTCTGATAATAAGGTTAAAGATTCCAGTTTCGATGAAAATTTTGATGATGAGAAAGAAGCACAGAAAAGTAGATTCAATAGGAAATCAAATTAATCATCTAACTTAGGAAAACAACCAAGGAATAATGACAATAATCAAAGCGATGAAGATTTGAGTGAAGAAGACTAAGGAGAAGTTGAAGATGAAGAGATTAAATCTAAATCCGATAATATGGACAACAGAGAAGGTGATGATGGAGAGGAGGAGTAATAGACTCAGTAAGTGACCCCTAAAAATTAAAGACACAAAACCACTTCAGCCAATGGATAACTAGAACAGTCCTCAAAAGAATAGATCAAGGACAATAAGAAAGGGTTGTCAACAAAGCAAAAGAAAAAGTGATAGCAAATGGAATCGAATCAGACTTTATAATTGATACCAAACTCTAAACTATAGTAAGAGGCTCAGAGCTAACATCATGCTGAAAATCTAAATGCAAGGAATAAAGATACAAAATCCAAATAATTAATTTAGCAGACACTACAAACAAATTCGAAAAACCCAAATTAATAAGCCTTCCCTGATTAGGTAAAAGTGTAGAAAGCTTAGAAACAACAAAAAAAATCTCTCAAATCAAAGTAGGAAGTCAAAAGAGACTTGACTGAGGGGCATTTCCTTTACGATAAAGAATTTCTTCAAAAAACCAAGGACAATGCTGGTGATGAAAGTAGCGAAGATGAGTAATTTAATAACTAAGATCCTACACTATTCCCTACATCTACTACAACAATCAACTCAGGCACTACGTCAACCTAGAAAAACCTGGGCCAGCATGGTACAGTGGGCTCTGGTAAGAATAGTTAGGGAATTCTGAAACCCTAAAATTAGAGAGTACACTTTTCGATCTACTTCAAAACAGAGAAGGCGGCCTAAAGCCTTGAGAAGTATGGTCCCGACAAGTATTTCTTTTCTTAAAGTAATATATTTTGCATAATATTAAGTTATATAAATCTTGTTTCATACAATTTCTCCACTCCATCTCTACCTCTTTCTAATATTAACTTTCTCATATCATATTTAATTCCCACCAATTTCCAGCCAGTTTTAAAAATCCTAATTTAATTAAGATATTATTAAATTGATTGGATTCTTGCCCTATAAATAGCCAGCTTTTAGTTACTACTTTAAATTCAGAATTAATTGGTAACAAACATCAGGGCCCAAATAATTTCAAAGTTAGGAGCTCCGCTCCAATCTCCCTCACTTTTCTTCAACTGCCCTAACTTACCCTCAGTTTATCTCTCAGGTACTGGTTCTTGCTATCAAGTCAACTAACTGTACTCATTCAGTCTTCAAAACTTTTTCAAAATTTCAAACCTAATCATTGATTAGTAGTAGCATGGCTACTCTCAAACTTGATGTACTAAAATGAAAATTTTGGCAGCATTTCAAGTTTCTCTGGTTGTTTGATAATTTCAAAGAAAATTGAGCTATCAGCTTATATTACCTACCTATATCCCTAACTGACCTAAAAATTGGCTTTAGCCCAGTGGTTGTAGTTAAAAAGGAAAAAATCAAAAACAGTTAAAAGATTGCTAGGTTTACTAAATTTTCAAAACTAACAGCTATTTAATTAAAATCAAGTTTTAAGTTTAAAAGTCAAGTGATGTTTGTTACACAAACAAAAATTTCAAGATTATTAAAGGGTAAAAACTCAAAAAGCTTTAAAAGCTTTGCACTAATCATTCTAGTGGTTAATAATTTTTCTGCAGATAGAATCAAAGTTTGGGTTAAAAGACTAAAGCTTGAGTGATAGCGGCCACTATCAAATTAAAGTTTAAAAATTCAAGCTTTTTAAAATTAAAATCAAAAATTTGCAAAAAATAACAAGTAAGAACCCTCAAATTAACTGTAAGAAAACAAAGTAAAAATAAAGAACCCAATTTAATAGTTAGTAAGAACCCAAGTAACAGTTTTAGTTAGAAAGAACCCAAAGTAACAGTGAAACAATAATCAAGAACTCCAAGAACCCTTTGAGGAGATTTTTTTAATTTAGAAATAGCTTTAGCTTAAGCTTGCCTGGCCAGGCTTTACGATCGATTTAAATAACAAGTAACAAAGTAACAGTGATTTTAGTAACAAGCAAGAAAGAACCCAAGTAACAAGAAACAGAACCCATTTTAAAAACATTAACAAGAGATTAAAACTTACGTACTTACTTTAAATTGATTTTGAGAACTACTATTGAAGGCCTTCTTTGATTTAACTAGTGGAGATTTTGATTTTGAAAATTATTAAGATAATGGTTTTTTGATTTTTGATTTTTAAGAAACAGGCAAAGTCTAATAATCTAAAAAGCGATTATTAGTTTAAGGTTTTAATCAATCTACTATGCAACTGCGATCACTGGCTCTCCAAGTTACTTTGCCTCGAGAACACCCTAAGCTTTGTTTAGGCCCCCTGATGTCTCACTCACGTTTCACACCAGGATACGGGAAGTAATTGATTAATTAGTTTTGAAAGAAGATCTGAACGTTCAAAAACAGCAACGAACAGTTTTAAGATTTTTAGACGACTAACTAGCGTTTGCACTATGACTTGGAAGGTTACTTTGCCTCAAGAACACCCTGATGTCTCCTCACGTTTCCACAACCGTTGTCGGGCAAGTAGTTCAGTCGTAAATTCATTATAAAAATGAATCGAATTTAACCTCGTTTCCGAGGACCAGCCGTTTGAATATTCAAACTGGTAGAACCTAAGATGTTCGGAGATTTAATTTTGATTTTGATTTACCCTAACTGGAGATTACTTGGTATTTGCATACTTTAAAATCAGAAAGTTTTTACTTTACTTAAACTAAGTTAGAAGAAGTTACTTTGCTTACTTACTAGTACTTGAACTTTACTAGGCTAGGTACTCACCCTGACTGCAGAGAGGTGTAAAAGCCTCAAGCGTAAATCGGATCAGGCAGTATTCTAGTAGTAAAGTAAGGCAGGCTTTACAGTTAGTTATTGGTTTTTCAGTTTGACTTGTTAAGTAAAGTACTACAGTGCTTTAAGCTTTAAGTGAAGTACTACAGTACTTTAAGCTTAAGTTAGGTTAAGTTAAGCTTAACTTGAAACCTTTTTCCCAGTTGGGCTTTTTATTTTTGATAACTCCCTATAGGTACGTGTTCAAGAAATTAAAGTCAGAGTTGAAGGAGCAGTAGTTTTGTTGAGTTGCTTTGCTTTACCAGGTGAACTGGTGAGGTAAGTCAGCTTGGCTTTATTACTCTTACTTTTTCTCTTATTTGAGACTAGTAGCAGCACGATTTATTATTACAACTTCTCACTGCGAAAACCTCAAGCAGCTCTTCCTGGAGTCTATCTCTAGGTTAGGGTTGCACCCTAGTTCAAAGGAACTGTTTGATTAATGGTTTGAGTTAATTAGGGCATCTGTATTACTTGTATCATTAATCCTATAGGCCTCTTAAAAAACTTCATAATCTTTCTCATACAGAGCCTCAGGGTCATAAATCTCAGAGTGATTTTTGTTACAGTCATAAGAAGATGAGTAGGGAATTTCAGGGAATCTTCCTTACTTTATTTACAGTTGTTACACTACTAGGCATTCCTGTTCTGAATATAAAGTATAGAGATAACTGCAGCTATTTCAAGGTAGGCAATTCAGTAGAAATATCTATAATCCCCACTTAAACTAATCTCAAATTCCAGATTATAATTTTTATATTTACAAATCCAAATGAAAAAGCTGTAAGCAGATATGCTCCGCTGCCTGATTTTCTCAAAGTCCAAGACAATGGATGAAACCAAGAATGGCAACTTTGACTTCTAGGATTTACCACTTGCAAAGGATGATTAATAGCCAAGTGTTGTTTCCTTCCTGAGATTTAAAAGTAGAGACCAGGACAAAATTAAGAAGCTCATGAAGTTCTTGAATATCATCCAGCTTTACCATTTAATGATAAGGAACAGTGATTGGTCTGAGAAGGATAAATACAACCTTTCAAATGAGACCTATATGGAAGAGTTCATTGAGACTGTAAATGGAGAACGTAAGGTTACAGTCAACCTTGGGATGAAGGAATACTATGTTTACTAGATGAATAAATCCCAGTTCAACAGCTTGTCACAAGAAGTGTCCTCTAACAAAATTCTCCTTCCAGACTTACTCAAATTATCAATAGGGGAGTGCTAATCCAACTGGAAACTCAGAGCAAATTTTGGCCAGTGTGAAAGTGATGTTTGTTACACTTAGAGAAAACTTCAAAATTTATTTCAATCCTTTAAACAGTCAAGGAAATTCATCCTCAACTAGGTTACAGCTTTCCAGGGTTGGAGACTACAATATCTTCACATAGATTATTGCCTGTTCCTTATTAATGTAAATCACTCAAAGATTAAATCAACTAGACACCCTGATATAAAGAGGAGCTGATTCTCTCTTAACTAACTCTATAGCTACCTTCTCAAAGCAACAGGTGAGAACGATAAAGAAACTGGTATGTTAGAGGAAGAAAAGGAAGAGACCAGAGAGACTAGCAAAGAGGGCTTCTCACTTTATGATATCCCTGACGATGCTTCGATTCAATGTTCTTATTGCCTTCGCATTTAAGTTCTGAATGACCTATAACTTAGTAGTACTAAAGCCTATCTGGCAAGCTTAAGCGACTACGATAAATAAAAAAGGACTGATGTATTTTCAGTTATGATTAAGACTAATTATTTAGAAGTGATGTTTGTTACATGGACACCAATTCCAAATTGGACACATATTCCAAAATGGGCACAATTCCAGCAGTCTAACGACTACTTTTTTGAAGAGTTATCTTCTTCGCTTTACCCAACCTTATTAGGTTCCCTTCATTATATTTATGCACCTATGACACAGTTTGCATTCTAAAGGAAGTATGGCAACGTTACCTGTAATGATATTAGATAAAGTACAGAGTCTTATAGCTAAGCTATAAGTAATAATTAGATCATATAAACTAATATTTATACAATGCAATCACAAAAGTTAGAGTAAAGTTTCATTTAGAATTTCCACCTAACCCTAACCATCTCCCTACATTACATTCCTTACTATTAATAAGTGAGATCAATCAACAACTGAGCTTACTATATATAGAGCCTTAGAGTATATACAATTATATCTCCATAGTTGTTTGAGTAGGTTAAAATTTAAACTTTAATACTTTAACTGATAAAATAAAAATGCCTGAAATCAAACCAAATCTTAAACAGTTAGAAAATAGAATTAAACGATCCCTGCTCCTACTCAAGCCTCCCAGCAACTCTTCAGGTACTTCAAAGTTTAAGCTTAGATGCTTGAGATCAAGTGATGAGAGAACTGTGATGATTGACAGAGGTTAAGTGGAACTTTTCCAAATTTACCGTGATTTCTTAGGAATTAAATTCATTCGGATTGGTCGTGTAATTCATATGAATTTGAGGGGTAAAATCAAGATTCGCAAAATCACTACTAATTCTATCATAGGTTTCGTTAAAGCATATCCCTTGATTTTAAAGCTATAAAAGAGTATACTTAGATATCTCAGAAACTTATTTAAGAATTGGGAAGGTGATAGGAACAGAATGAATTTTTCATTTCCTCAAAATAGAGGGTGGATTTAAGGTCTTAGAAATTTGAGATAATTTGAGATTTAATTAAGCTTTAATTAAGGATTATATAGAGATTATTGAGAAAAACAAACAAAGTTTTGACACTTTGATTTTACCAAGTTAGTTTTGTTTTTAAGAACCCGAGCTGGATATTGCATGTAAGTAGAGCCAGAGTGAAGATTGAATACAGAGATAATGTTTCAGATCAACCACCTCAGACTCCTAAGAAATATTGGCTACTAAGAAGGTTTCCTGGTAAGTTTAGATTTAGCTGAATAATTATCAAGGGAAAATGCTGATGTTGACTTAGAATAAAAGTAATAATCGTCCTAGGTATTAGTTCAACCTATATACCAATCACCTTTAATGATACTGCCCCTTGCTGTAACTGATACTGTCGATTTATCTTCCATGTATTTTCTAATTCTCATAAAGACTAAGGGATAACTATCTTGGCTTAGATTCAAGGTCTACAATATAATAGAGTAATTGCTGTTTGTAAGTATAGAAATAACTTTACTGAATGATTGGTAGTATTGAGTCTACTGAATATCAATTATTCATCTCCAAAGCTAAGTGAAAAATCATTGAAAAGTATAAGACTTTTAATCTATGTAACAAACATCACATCAAGACTTTACAAATTGTCTTCCAGTTATATTCCATTTATTTCAAATTTTACCTTCAACTTATTGAGTAAGCCTCAAAGAAGTTTTTCATTCAGAAGTTATTTAAAGCCACTCTTTTATCAAAGCTCTCTACTTGTACTAAGTTGTAGGAAGTTAGTAAGAACTCCTTAAAGCTCATTCGTTATATGATAATAGTAAAGCAACTAAAGTTTGTATAGAGCTTAAAAGTATTGCTGGTCGATAGATTCAACTATGAAGTTTGGTAGCTTTAACTTCCAAAGTTTTAAGACTTCCTACCAAGTTGATTGAGGAGTTCTATGCTGAGTTCATAGCTTTTAAGCAAGGCTAGGTAGGTTTTTATTCTTAGAAAAAAGAGAAGTGCAATTTTTTAAAACTAGTGTTGGCAATCTTGGAATTCTTACTTGAATTAAGGTTAACTGAAAGTGATGTTTGTTACATTATACATAATCCATATATACTCTATTATAAGAATAATATACTGAGTTGCCGAACCTTCCCTCTCATTGAAATTTTTACAATACTCCTGTTATTATTTGTATTATAGTTTAAGTGAGGAGCTACTTGGATAACTATAGTTTATATATTTAGTCTCAGATTATTTCAATCTTAGAGATAATTTGAAAAAGTGGAAATCTTCCAAAAGGTAGACTTCTTCCAATGCAAAAGTGGACTTCTTCCAATCCAAAAGTGGACTTCTTCCAGAACCAAAAGTGGACTTCTTCCAGTCCTAAAAGTAGACTTCTTCCAGTCCAAAAAGTAGACTTCTTCCAAAGGAAAAAAGTAGACTTCTTCCAATTCTAAAGTAGACTTTCTTCCATCCAAACTTCTAACTCTAACTGTGTTTATTCGTTCCTTATTTCAATAGTTAAAATATATAGCAACCCTAGTCAAAGAATCTCCAAGGTCATGACCGAGCAAAGGCATAGAGGTCTGCCTTTAGGGTTGAGGTAGACTTTTTCCAGTAAGACTATGAAAATTTAAAAATAGCCTTGTTTAGGCTGAATTTATTTAGGATATTGTCTCTCCTATTTATGCTTTCACCTTCAAGCTAATCAAATGCGTGGTTATATAGCCTGCAAGCACTTATAACATATTTGGATAACTTAGAACTATTAAAGAACATATTTTGAGGCAGGATCAATGGAAAAATATAAGGCCATTTTCTTCAATTTTTAAGGTCAAAATGGCGGTTAAGGGCACCCAAACATTTCAAGATGGGTTATATCCACTTCCACCCCCAATCGAGTTCCCTCCTTCTATTTCATCGTTCTATAGTGTATTTGCAACATTTAAGTTGGGGTGGTAGGGTTTGGAGAGGATTACAAAATAATTTTGTAAAATCATATAAGTCATATTCTATAATCCATTAGAGATAGTATAGCCACTTTCAAACTTGGAATTTAAAATAAATCCACCCACCCCTCTAAATCCGTGGTTCCGTAACTTTAAAACCCACTTATTGGATGTTTATGTAATGAGGCTTGGATTTTTAGACGATTAGGAGTGGTTTGGGAAAGATCTAAGACCCAAGGTTTTGCAGAAACTTTCTCGATGGTTTAGTTTGCATCCCAGATGCGGCAAATGAGGAGCGGTCTCTGGCAAAGCGACGGCTTGTCCCAGATCAGAAATTGGGTAATCATAATTCTATACCGAATTACCTACCGATCTGAAAGTTGAAAATCTAAAGTTGCACATGCCAACAAACTCACAAATTCCAAGACCTTCCTTGCTGGATATTTGATAGGGATATTATAAGGAGATAGTGATAAGTGATTCATATATATTAAGGGGTTATAAAGAGAGTGACTAGGTTTGATAAACGAAAGTGGTTGGGTTAGAATGATTTTTATGAGTATATAAGAGATCTAAGTATAAATTATATATAGTTAATTATATAAAATCTGAATTCAAAATATAACCAAGTACCTCTCACTTACTTGTCAGTGATTTCCTTTAAAATTTCTCTGCTTAAACAAAGTGATTCACAATCATACTTATAAGTATCGAAAGTTGACTAACTGAGACTATAATCAGTTGTGACATCTACCTAGCAACATCTTTAAAATGGCAGTCTGACTTACCTTATTTTTGATAGTAATAAGTTATAAATTTTAACTTAAATTCACAAATTCAATATATGCTAATCTGCCTGTAAGTATAATAATGATTCCTTGGCAATAGTATTTTTGCTTACCTCTCTTTAGTCATCATTCTTAAGAAGAACATTACCTATAATAATAATATTAATGTTAAGATATTAGTAGAAACAAGCCAGTGATTAGAGCAGTGGCAAACTCTCGAAGTAAGGATTTATTATAATTGTTTTAGATATGCGAAGTCCAAAAGCCAGTTCGATTTGCTTCCTTGTGATCTATGTGGATAATGGATGCTTAAGCGCACACTGAAGTTGCATTAATAGCGAAAGCATCAACCAATTTTAAGATTGAAGAAGCTACTGTTGATCTAATTGTTGCTCAGACTGCCATTCCTGCTTCTCCTTCAAAGATAAATATCCAAGTAAACAACCAGGGATTGGAAGCTGAAAAAATTCAAGACATACCTACTAAATAAGTTTAACCAATTGATTTCACTAGCGTTGACCTAG